>MJUU01026138.1:0-17018 GCA_002080025.1 Modiolus philippinarum
TTGTCTCTTTGACACATTCCCCGTTTCCCTTCTTTTTCTTATTGTTAGATATTTATGTCAACATGTCAGATAGATATGTTGACTTGTCAGATAGTTATGTTCACTTGTCAGATAAAAAATTATTTTATTATGTCGCCAACAGACCAGCTAACGTTCAAAAGTCAACATAAATATCTGACAAGTCGACATAATTATCTAGCAAGTCGACTTAATTATCTGACAAGTTGACATAATTATCTGACAAGTCGACATAACTATCTGACAAGTCGACATATCGACTTGTCAGATAGTAATCTTGACTTACTAGAAAAAAAAAGTCAACTTGCTAGATGTTTATGTCGACTTGCTAGATAATTAGGTCGACTTGTCAGATATTTATGTTGACTTTTGAATGACACATATTGGCGTTAGCTGGTCTGTTGGCGACATAATAAAATAATTTTTTATCTGACAAGTGAACATAACTATCTGACAAGTCAACAGAATTATCGGACATGTTGACATAAATATCTAACTAGTCTACTTAATTATCTGACAAGTAGGGGGCAGAACTATGCCACCATACGATCCAGATCTAGAGTTTAAGCTATGTTCACTGCTAGAGGCAACCTTGGATTGGAATTTAAAATTGAGCAGAATGTATTACTTTTTCTAAAATTTCAGTTTTCTTGTTTGGTGTCAATGGCAACAGAAAGCTCCATCATCCATTATAACCCATATCAGACCTCTATTCAAAAAAAAAATGGCAGAGGTTTCCCTTACAATCTATATAATACATATTGCTGAAATTAAGTAGAGTTTGAGCCTTCTTTAAAAAAATAAGGCAGAGGTTGCCCTCATAATCTACTTTATACACATTGCTGAAACTGTAATTAAATATATAGCGGTATACTTAATTTGTTCCTAAAATTTCAGTTTTCTTGTCTTGTTTCCATGGCAACTAAGAGCTCCTCAATCCATTACAACCTATATCAGACCATGAACAATTCAAAAATAATTGGGCAGGGGTACCCCTTATATTCAAACTAATACATATTGCTGAAATGAAAACATTCAGAGACCTGTTTAAGAAAAGGTTAAAGGTTGCTCTCATAAATTATAACATGTTTGAAAAGAAAATTAAGTTTATAACCTCCCTTAGTTTAATTACCTCCCTTTTTAAATTTTCATTTTTCATTATATCTATCTCAATATTATAGACACTCCCTAAAAAGCAAAGCTCATTGTTGAAGGCCTCATGGTGACTTCAAGATGAAGAACAACAATAAAAGCGTTGTTCCTTTGCTTGTTTTTACCATGTATTTGTAGAGGCTTTGTCTCATGTGCATTTACTCCATATCCTTTTATTCACCATTTGATGTACATAATTAATCATTTTTGATATGAACAGTGCAAGATCTAGTAATAAAAAGAATATTTGTGTATGAAAAATAAAGACTTTTGTAGCTATTTTTGTTATTAAATCAAGGGTCCAATGTTAAAACTATGTTTCCCGCTGGCGGTAATCTTGGATTATAGGTACAAACCTGTCTGATACCTTTTTAGAAGTGTCCGTCTAAGGACTATTGTGACTAAGTTTGGTTCTAATTTGACAAGTAGTTTCTGAGAAGATCTTTGAATGTGTTTCCCATAGGGTCCAATGTTAAAACTATGTTCCCCACTGGCGGCCATCTTGGATGAGGTACGGACCTGCCGGATACCTTTTTTGGCGGGGACCATCTAAGGACCACTGTGACTAAGTTTGATTCCAATTGGAATAGTAGTTTCTGAGAAGAAGATCTTTGAATGTGTTTTCAATAGGGTCCAAAGTTAAACTATGTTCCCCGCTGGCGGCCATTTTGAATGAGGTACGGACCTGTCGGATACCTGTTTTAGAAGGGACCATATAAGGATCATTGTGAATAAGTTTGATTCTAATTGGACCAGTTGTTTCTGAGAAGACGATCTTTGAATGTGTTTTCCCATAGGGTCCAAAGTAAAAACTATGTTCCCCGCTGGCGGCCATCTTAGATGAGGTATGGACCAGTCGGATATCTTTTTATGGAAGGGACCATCTAAGGGTCATTGTGACTAAGTTTGATTCTAATTGGATCATTACTTTCTAAGAAGAAAATCTTTGAATGTGTTTTCCCCATAGGGTCTAATGTTAAAACTATGTTCCCCGCTGGCGGCCATCTTAGATGAGGTATGGACCTGCCTGATATAAATTTTAAAGGGGACCATCGAAGGACTATTGGGACCAAATTTGGTTCCATTGGCCCGGTGGTTTCAGAGGAGAAGATCTTTGAATGAAACGTTTACGACGCACAACGGACGGATGACTGACGGACGGACGACGGACACCAAGTGATGGCAAGAGCTCTACCTATCATAGCCAGCTGAGCTTGAAAAGGTCAAAAACTGATAAAAAAATCCAGAACAACTGAGACGTAACTTGCAGTCTTTACGTAATAGGGGATATTCATCATTCCGTAACATTGGCTTTGGGATTCGATGATTTGAAGATTTCACTGCTATACTCTCTGAAATCAAAGTGGCTAAAAAACACTATTAACTGAGTTCATACGATCATGATGTTTTTCATGAATTTTCGTGATTCAAAGCATGAGCAATATCAAAATCAGAACATGTTGGCGCTGCTATTTTTATCTTAGATGATAAATAATAAAACATATATTTTCCTCTAGATGCTACGTGCTTATGATCGTTTATAATAAACAATAAATTTTGTAATGCTGCACAGGAGTTTCAAGGAATAACCTCTCATCAGCAGCATTAGAATCAAATAATCCAAAAATTATTCAAAGAGATTTTTTTACGTCTTTACGAAAAAAAATTGGTCAAATCAATAATGCAAAGGACTTCCAACGTGTGCAATACAAGGAATAGAGGCTCAGTATTGTACATGTAAGGGGTTAGACTGACGGCTATAATTCATGACATAATTAACCATGGAGTGACTCAATTACTCTGTGACGGCTGCCGTAATCGGAGTAGGACAGTTCTACGGAATTCACTCTAGGTTTTAATGAGAATTCATGATCAAAGTGCATAAGCTTTTATTTTGTTTTCTTTCTTTTTCGTGTTTTTGTGACTGTCTCGTGTCTTCGTGTTTCTGTACTCTTGCTTTTGCTACGTCTCTATACTTTTTTGCAATTAACTCATCCTTTGTTCCTTTAGTTCAACTTATCAATGTGATTTTTAAAAGCATCATGAATTCACTTTTATGTTGTTGTGCATTTGAAAAGGAACTGGTCTCTACTAAAATCTTTATTGATTTCTATTATGTTACAATTCTACGTGTATAATGTTAACATTTTACCTTCGGACATTCAATACATAGAAGTTTTATAAAATGTTCCACTAAAACACGAGGAACTAAATTCAGGAGTATGTAAAATCCATTATATAAAGGAAGAAAAAACAAGTTTGATATTTATCTTTCTATTCTCTTGTATGTGTTGTCTTTTCATTGTTTTGATGACTATACAAAATTAACAAATCCTAAGTAACAAATCTACTGATCCGAATTCATTTAATAAATACAGATTAATACATGGGCATTTCCATATTGGTCTGGTTATCATCCCGAGACACCCATATTGGCCCGAGACAAAGTCGAAGGACAATGTGGGTCGAGGGATGATGATCAGGTCAATATGGAAATGCACATTTATTAAACTTTTTATTACATACTTCCGACGTTTAGAAATGCCAGGCCGATATGGACCGGACGTCGTTTATTTGCCCAGGCCAATATGGACCGGAAGTCGTTTATTTTGTCTCAGATGCACGAGGAGTATAAAATAACCTACTATTTTCCCGGGTGTGAAAATATGGACAGTTTACTTCCGGTCATATTGATCATACAAAAACGCTTTTATTTCTACTAAGTTTGTAATAATGACACATATAAACCATGAAAGGATATGGAGGAAATACACATGAGTCTACTCAAATACAGATGTAGAAATTTGTAGTCTCTATACAAAATCATGTATTTGTAGAGACTTTGTCTCGTGTGCATTTACACTATACCATTTTATTGCTTATGGTAAAGGCTTTTTGTTGTTGTTCATCTTGAAGTCACTATTAGGCCTTCAACAATAATTTGTTTTTCATATCTTATCAATCTTTGTACAGATATGACGAAGGAAGCGAAACTAAAGCTAAAATTATATAACAAATCTACTGATCCAAATCATTAATTTAAGACACAGTCTTCTGCTGGTATGATTTACATACTATTTTACTGTTTTCAAAATGCTACTGTTTACAGGATATTTCTACGCTTTATATGAATACCAACATTTTCAAATTCAGTAACAATAAATAAGAAACCGTTAATATTAAAAGATGAAAGTGACATCAAAAGTCAGAAAAAATATTGGGAGAGACCAGTAAGAAAAATACGTACGACAAGTCCGAGGGCACAAAACCCAACCCAGGACAATTTATGAAAGCCGTCATATTGCCGACTTTAGAGATTAAACCAGGTTTAATGATTCATCAACCTCCCGCTTACATGACGACTATCTGTAGCATCTGTGTGCCTCGATTGTGCTAAACGTCAAAGCCATAATTTTGTAAACGCACTGAATTGTGTCATAACAGATAAAATGATTTTGTCGGTCAGTGTATAAGAAGAACCGTAGACAAATGCCAAATTAAAAGAAAAAAAAAACGTCTTCGATAAAAGCAGAAACTGATATTGAGTATTCGACAAAGATTGATAGTATTTCTCGAAACTTATTTTTTGTGTTGTTGTAAAAAAATGTTGATAGTGACTACATGCTCTAGCATAACAGACTAATTGAGAAATATTTCTCGGCAGTACTATCAATCTACATTTAACGAAACCTTTATTTAATAACTTATTTTTTATGTTGTTGTAAAAAAATGTTTATAGTGACTACATGCTCTAGCATAACAGACTAACTGAGAAAGATATACTCCATGGGACAACGACAGTAGAATACCGAAGGAACAAACGAGTAGTATTTATACAAATCTGAGTCCAAAGACAAGGCCAAAGAACGCAGAAAACAATAAGTTCAGACAGCCACAAAGCACAGGAATAAAAACAACATTCAAAACAGTGTGAACTCTCATGAACCTGAAAGTGACATCAGGTGCTCCTTAAGGGTAAGCATGTCCTGCTCTGTTAACAGCATCTGTCATATGTTTTTGAAAGATCTGTTTCATAGCTGATTGGTTAATGTCATTCTCTAACCAATTAAAATTCCACAGTACGTGTTACTTCTCTAACACTCAAACAGTACCATAGTAAAATTTTGAGAAGTTTTTATTATAACTATTGACAATGACAAATCGGAACAAACACTAACTGTATATAAACTTTCTGATGTGTTTATGTTGTACATTGTATGCTCCGTCTATTACCTATTTGACCAGAGATAAATTTTTCTAGACAAATGAGTCTTTTCATCTTGTTACCGTTTACAATGAATAATGTAGCTCCATACTATTGTGTTTATATTTCTCAACTGGTACGACTCGCACGCGTTTGTTCTACTCTTGGCGACTTTCGTGAACGTAACTTTGCCATCACATCTAGACTTTTACCACAAGGTTACAGATTTCATAATACATTAAAAAAGTTTCAGAGAAGATATGAACATTTGATATCAACAAATGATGTCAATCGCAAACAGGGCACTTATGATCCGCGGAAATGTTGTTAAGAATGCCAGAAACTGATTAAAAATCCAGTAAAACTGACTGGGATGTAAATTACAGTCTTTAGGTAATATAGGATATCGACAGGATATTCTGCATGCGTCCGGTAAATTGGCTTTTGGTCTAGTGACCTGAGAGTTTTACACGCATACCGGCCTTTCACTTATAATGCCGATGTTTACTGAAAGTAATCATGATTCATAACCAAACCCTTCGGGAAGTTTTGAGTTTGGTTGTTCTTCCGTAGTGCGACAGTGTTTTACCAGCAGACTAGGCTCTTTGAGCTAGTCGGCAGCTTAGCGGCGATCACTCCTTCACCCATCTTCCAAAATTACGTTTTGTCCCTTTTTCCTTTTCAAGATTGTGGTCATGGGGTTAGTAGTTTACCTGTTTGTTATTCGTATGATAATTATTCTATAGGGAACCGGGATAGAAAAGGGACAGGTTTGGGTACCCATAAACCGGTTTAAGCCTATCGCTGGCTTTTGCTAGTGCCGGTACCAAGACCGTCTATTCCGAGTTCCTATCGTAATTTATGTTGTCTTTGTTTTGTGTTTTTCTTGTGTGATTATCTTTTGGATTATATTCTATGGTTGTAATTGTAAACTAGAGTTTGTCAGCACTCCCTGTTTGAAACAAAAAAGAGTTGTTTTTCTCAGTATTTTTGACGTCAAACTATTGATGGTCGTTATTTTTACTTGGGAATTCAAGGATATATGGTTGTTAGGCAGGATTCCAAAAAATACGTGGTCTTTTAGACTTTCGGGAAATTTACCAAACTTGCTATCAAATATTTTGGAAATAAAATTGGTGAAAATGTTTGTTCTAAATGAAACAAATCTTTAGACCTGATTTCAATGTAGAATTACAAACAAAAAAAATAAGTGATCTGTGAGACTTCCAGGAAAAACGCCAAAACTGGAGTCAAATATTTTTGAAATTCTATTAGTGAAAATGTTTGCTTTAATAGAAACAAAATACCAAAACAAATACCGAAGTTGCATAAAAACAGTGAATTTCGTTATGCTGTACACGTGTTTCAAGGAGTAGCATTACAATCAAATAATATGGAAAGCCACAATCCAAAAGTAGTCCAAAAAGAAGCACTAATTCCCCAAAATATCCAAATCCAGTACCAAGGACATCTATCGAGTGCCATACACGGAATGAAGCCTTAGTATTTTAAAGTGGTTAGAATTTTGATGAAAAATGTAAATTTCTATAACACTCAAGGTAAAATTTTCATGTCAGACAAGTCTGACTATTGGACTTGAATTCCAACAAATAAATGATCTTTGAGACTTTAAGGAATTTTACTAAGATTGGAATCAAATATTTTTGAAAACTAAATGATGAAAATGTTTGTCCTAAACTGAACAATCTATTTAAGTATGGTTGCTAGGTAGAATTTCAAAAAATAAGTTGTCTTTGAAATCTTCAGGAAATTTACCAAGATTGGAATCAAATATTTTTGAAATCCTATTGATGAAAACGTTTGTCCGTAACGAAACAATTCTTTAAGTATAGGTGTTAGGTATAATTCTAAAAAAATAAGTGATCTATGAGACTTTTGGAAATTTACCAACTTTTTTAAATTGAAACTACTTTTTGAATCCTAAGTTTTCAGAATTTCGTTTTTGAACAAAAACATGTCAGAATATAAGATTACATGCCAAATTTTCCTAAAATATGTGTCTTTGTTTTTTCAAGAATATTACCAAAGTTAGACCCGGAATCAAAATTCCATAAGTTTATTGCACATCTACAGACTGTATTCAACAATTCTGCAACAAAATTAAAACACCAAAAAAATTAGGAAGAGTTTGCGTCACATGTCAAATGTGTGAAATTCCACATTTTGGGACCTTTGTCAAAATTGACATCTTGGGCCTCTTGTTTGCAACAAGATACAGATAAAAAAATCCGAAAATTTATTGCGCATCTACAGTCTATATGCAACAATTCTACAACAAAATCAAATCCAAAAATATAGGAGGAGTTCGTGTCACATGCAACATGTGTCAAAATCGACATATTTTGACCTCTTGTTTTGATCAACACTATTGTAAAAAAATTCGAAAACTTATTGCAGCATATGTTCAACAATTCTACAGTATAACAAAATGAAAACCCTTAATCCAAAAATATTGGAGGAGTTCATTTTACATCGTGACGGACAGACGGAGGCGAAAACAACATCCCTGAAATTTCCCAAAAGCCAGAAAGTAGGAGGATATTTTTTTCTTGTTGTGTTTTTAGAATGTAAAGTTCTAAGTGCTGGATTATTTCATGTTGAGGTTGACCATAGTGAATATTACAGTAATTTGATAATTTTAATGCATGAAACTTTTAGCGCCGAAATACATGTGAGCAAAGACAGCAAAATGCAAATATTTATTGTATGTAGGAAGTAAAATAGTTCATTGTTATTGTCTTGTCATTTGAAGTTTTCACATACATGTGACCATAAAAAGAATGTATATGTACTATATAATGTTAAGGGGATCATTTAACTGTGACAGCTATGCATCAGAATACAACTTCCGGTTAGTGATGTTCAAGAGAAGATGAGTCAATATAGGAGGAATGTATAGTTTAAGCTTGTTTGTTTGTTTTATAGATAAAACGTTGTTCCATTGCTTGGTTTTCCGTGTGCATGCAGCGACTTTGTCTCGTGTGCATTTACTCCATATCCCTTCGTTGCTTATTTGATGTCGTAAATTCATACATAAATCGGCTTTTCTTTATTTGCCCTTGAGTGTTTATTTTCCAGGATGAGTTTTTGTAAATTTAGTCAGCTGAGAAAAGCTCTTCGTGGTAACTGTTTACACTGTGCTTTTCAGTTCTAAAGTGAGATTTTAATCCCTCCAGAAGTTTTACGGTCGACATCATCATCTTGTGGACCGCTATTTGATATCTGTTTCCCAGATGACAATATATCTTGCCCTTTAAAGCTTAATTGTTGTTTCCTCTACCGGATTTGACTTTACTACCGGATTTGACATGTTCAACACGGCAGGTGTCTTATTAGAAGTAGGAAATACTGACTCTACCGGTGCACCTGATCTCATCCATGTTTTTTTTTATTGGGTCCGTGTTGTTCATCTTTATTTTCCTTTTCTGTGCCGTACTCATGTTGTGTCTCTGTTTCGTTTTTGTTTCTGATGTTGCCATTCTCCTTGGATTATTCGTTTTGGATTGATGGTTCGGTTCTCACTTACTTAAAAATGTTTCCAAAACTAAGGTCATGATTAAGGCTTCAAAAAATTCAGTCTCGTACGATCATTAAAGAATCACTACAGGCTTTTGTGGAAAATTTTGCCATTGCTGTTGGGTAGCTTCCGGACAATACCGCAAGGGCGGGGAGTGTTTTGCGCGCCATTATTGGTTTAATCCATTTCTTTTGAAATGCCTGCACCAGGTCAAAACCAATGTGGTTGATATTTTTCTAGCAGTTCTGCACCTGCTTTTGTCTTTTTTTGCCCTTTGGATTTTGGCTCTTGACAACTCTGTTTGGTAATTTTGGTATTACCATCATTTACTAATTTTTGTACTTTTTGCCATAAACAAAAAAAAAACACGACGTTTAACCAAACTGTCATCAAATTATTATAAAACTCTTTCACAACTGCAAAAATTCATTTAATCTAATATAAAGAGATGAAAAGAAAATTTGCGTCTCTAATTCAGAGGCAGATTTTAGGGGGCGTACACCCCTCCTTCCTTTTCATCGCCAGTTGTGGGAATTCAGAATGAAACTACCTCTATACCTGTCATTTTAACACATCTTTACAAATTATGCTGAAAAATGAAATATTTTTAATGAAAAGGTATAGTCAAAAATATGTTCATTACATATGGACTTGTCAAGGTATGAAGGAAAATTACTTTTAAATTGTTTAAAGGTATTACTTATCCCGTTAGAATACCTTTTCGTATTTTTGACAATTTAAATCAACTCGTCACCTCTTAATTTCATTTAAAAGGTACTCCACAATGTTAATTGTAATTAGTGACGGATTTCCTCAGAAAGACCTAGGTATGGCCACTTTCTTGATCTTTCTTGTCATTTTATTTCTTCAGAATTCCAATTCAGTTTTGCGAATGCATTATATTTTCTCCAAAACCTTTTTAATAGGTCATTTATATATAACCTATCAAAACAAAATAATTTCAAATGCATTTAAAGACTTTAAAAATTCAATTTCAAAATTCTTTAAAGTCTTTAAATGCATTTGAAACTATTTTGATAATTTTTGAAGATTTTTGTTAAAATTCTTTGTATATAGCCATATATAGCACCTCCAGAACCAATAAAACTAACTTCCATTTTGAATAGAAAAAAGAAGGGAAACGGGGAATGTGACAAAGAGACAACGACCCAAAGTCCAAATGTTTATACACTCACAACAAAAAAATTTGCTTTGGTTATCGGTGTCCATCGTGAGTGCCATCTTCCTAAACACTGTAAAATGGTTGAAATTTGCAAGAAAGGCTATTTACAGCCGTGTTCGACCGTGAATATGTCAGAAAACATACAAGTGAGGCATTTGTTAATTTTATTTTTAGAAGTACACGTTCCAGAAAACAACCTTTCACGATTTTCAACAACATTTTAGCATATTTTGAAAATGGTCCAACAAAGGAACAAAATTCACGACTAAATAGTAAAACTTCCTTGTATTTTTGTATGACACAGTAAACATCATTTATACAAATAAGCTGTAAAACTAATTATCAAAGACACAATTTTTTATAGGTATACTTCTCGAGAACCTGTTCAAATGACCATGGAGATATTATTTTTTTCACTATTATTACTTTTAATTCTTATTTTTTGTTTTTATTTATTTATTCATTCATCTTTTCTTTGGTTTTTTGGTTTTGTTTTTTGTTTTTGTTTTTTTTTTCTTTCTTTTTTATTTTGTTTTGTTTGTTTGTTTGTTTGTTTGTTTGTTTTTTTTGTTTTTTTTTGTGTTTGTGTGCTATGTTTGTTTTATTTTGCTTTGTTTGTTTGGTTTCGTTTTTTTTTTTCTTTTGTCTTTTTCAAGTTTTATCATCATCGAAAATAAAATATTTTGATATCATTAAAGACACGGTTACCAAAAATTGTGTAAAATCGTGCAAAACGAGAGGTGCAAAGAAACATGCTAAAAGCATTCAAAGACAGATTATTACCCAGGTCACGAACAGAATAAACATATGATGAGTCACCTCCTAAGCTATATATAAACAGAATTAAATTAAAATTGAGAGACCATGGTAAAAAATGTATGCTGTATCTGTTGACAAAGCTTCAAACAACGTTGCTATCATTGAAAAGAAATACTATATCGAGGTCAATCAAAACGAATTTGCTTTAGTCAAGAAATTTTCTACGTACGAATTGTAACGAAAAAACGCTCATCAAATATATTACACTGATAAAAAAAATGCCTTACCTACTGGGTTCCTAAGCTTCACATAAACCCCTACAAACATATTGTGATACATCATTTTATTTCGGCCTCGAGTAATTGTTCTATCACAAACTTATCCACCAATTTAATAGGTCACTTACTCGTATGAAGGAGTTGGCAATAAAATAATGTGGAAAGGCATATCAGAACTCTGATGTATATTACTTTTGTAAAATTCAGTTGAAGTTTTAGATAAATTACAATCAAAAGAGAAATGTTCATCTATTGACAGTTTGATTTTTCTACACCTTATTTGTGAACCCGATCGATGTTGATTTTGAGTTCAGCGGTGTAGTGAAACCAAGACGGAGGACGGAGTCATTTGCTTAATGATGGATAACCGAATTTCCAGGCCGTTGTTTAATACGTACGGGTATATCAACAAAATTGATAGCTGTTTTACTGACATTAAAATTAACCTCGCCTTTCATTAAAAATTGTCTGTTTATAATAAAATTCAAAACCCTTGGAAATAATGAAGCTTCATTCCGTGTATAGCACTCGGTTGATGTCCTTGATACTGAATTTTGGCGTCTTATTTCGATAATTTTTGTAATGAATACTTCATTTTGGACTAATTTTGGATTATGGCTTTCCATAAATGTGCAGATCAGAAATAGCTGCTGATTCATACAAAATCTGTATCAAAAACAAAAAGTAGAGAAGATTAGCAAGAGGCTATCAGGAGCGTGTATTGCTCGACTGGGGCCTGTTCTGCACCATATCCAAGGGATGCAAATTACCATAGGCACAGTAACCAAAGGCCCCTAAAATTGTGCTGGGCTACCAGAATTTTATAACTAGTAGCCCAGGTTGCTACTAACTATTAAGTCCTTTTTGATGATAGCTTAGATCTGGGCTAGTGAATTATTGTCTGGATTACTGAATTCTGTTTGGCAAGGGCCAAGCTGGCCACTTTGCCTATAATGCGATTTTTAATTCCTGATCTCCTATGTTAATTTATGTTCCCTGCTGGCAGTTATATTGGATGAGATATGACGTAAAAATCACTTTGAAGAAACTATGAAGAAGGTCATGTTAAATCATTTTAATTTATCATGTTAAATTTGACAGAAATTGTTCAAGCAGTTTCAGAGGAGACGATATAATTTTAATACATGTCCATTACGGTCCTGTGTTAAACTATGTTCCTTGCTGGCGACCATCTTTGATAAGCTATGAACATAAAAATCACAAACTTTGGAAAGAACCACCCTGCCTCAGTAGTTGAAGAGTAAAAGATCTTTGAATGCATTTTTATACGATTCTATCTTAAAATTATGATCCCGGCTGGCAGCCATCATGGATGAGGTGCAAACATAAATATCACAAACTTTAAAAAGGACCACCAAAGGACTTTTTTTTTACAAAATTCTGTAGGGGGCGGTCATATAACTATTTTGACAAATTTTGGTTACAATTGGCTCAGTGGTTTAAGAGAAGATTATAGGGTCACATGATAAACTATGTTCCGACCTTGTTGCCATCTTGGATGAGGTACAAACATAAAAAATCATAAACTTGAAAAAGACAACTCAAGGACTATTGTGACTAAGATTTGTCTTAATTGGCTCCTTAGTTAGAGAGTAGAAGATCTTTGAATGTATTTCCTATAAGACACAATGTTAAACAATATTCCCCGCCTGGTGGCCATCTTAGATAAGATACGAACATGGAAATCACAAACACTGAAAAGAACCATCCATGGACTATTGGGAATAAGTTTTGTTTTAATTTTCTCAGTGGTTGGAAAAGAGATCTTTGAATGCATTTTCTATGGGGGATATGTTAAACAATGTTCTGTGCTGGCCGCGATCTTGGATGGGGTACGTACATAAAAATCACAAACTTTGAACATGACCACCCAAGGACTATTGTGAAAAAAGATTTGTTCAAATTGGCTCAGTGGTTCCAAAGGAGAATATCTTTGAATGCATTTCCTGTAAGGTCCTTTGTTAAACTATGTTCTGTGCTGGCATCCATTTGGGATGAAATACGAACATTAAAATCACAAACTTTAAAAAAGACAAAACGGGAACTATTGTGACTAAGATTTGTATTGATTTTAGAGGAGAAGATCTTTGAGTGCATTTCCTATAAGGTCATATGTTAAACTATGTTTCCCGCTGGCGGCCATTTTGAATGCCATACGAACATAAAAATCACAAACATTGAAGGGGACTACCCAAAAACTATTGAGACCAGGTTTAATTCCAATTGGCACAGTGGTTTCAGTAGAGATGCATTTCCCATAGGGTCCTATGTTAAAATATGTGCCGAAATTTTGAAAAAGGCAACCCAAGGAACAAAACCTAATCACAATAGTTATCGAGGTTTCAAAAAAGATAGGAACATTTGTTGAGATATATGCTCTTTATTTTTCTTAGATATTGTGTACGTGTGCATGAGATTATATCTCCTGTATAAACCTTTACTGTAATCTAAATATGTGTAAATTCTAAAACTTAGGCTTAGATCCCCATCGCAGTTTTGTCCTTAGCTGTGTTTACTTATACTGTTCATTCGGATTTCGTTTGGTTTTATGCATTTTAAATTTTTTTTTAATTGTGGATTTCGTATGCTTGGGTTCTAGTTCTGCTGATGATCGATTAATTTCCGAAATGAGAATACAGCTAATGAAAATTGATTGCAGTTGTGGTTGAAATATGTGTTATTGTCTCGTGTTCATTTACTCCATATCCTTTTGTAAAATATTTGATATTAATATATGGTGTTACTCGCACACAACTTTCTTTTAAGGGCAACTCTTGTTAAAAATACCAGAAACTGATAAAACTCAGAAAAAAACTGGGACATAACTTACATAATACGTAATTACGTAATAGTGGATATCGTCAGGATAATTTGCATGAATCCGTTAAATTTGCTTTGGAAACCATGACCTTAAGATTTCACAAGTTTACTGGCCTCTCACTGATGCTGCCAATGTCTACTGAAATACATGATGACTCTATCAAAATCTTCGGGACGTTCTGAGTTTGATTTTTCTTCAGCAGTGCGACAGTGCTTTACCAGCTGAGCTAGCCGGAAGATAAGCGGCGAGGACACCTAAATTATGTATTGTCTCATTCTTTTCTTTTTCCAGGTAGAAGTAGTCTACCTGTATTGGGTTTTATTTTTTCTATTATATTATGGCGAAACGGGGATGTTTGGTTACTTTACTATATCAGTTCCCTTGTATATTGCGGCCTGTGCTTGTATCGTTAGCTGTTTTGTTGTTTACATCAACAACGACAAACGCGTCGCAAATGTAGTCGTTTATTAATGAGTCTTTGCCAAAAAAATAACCCAGACATGTAACATCGTACTTAACACCAAAGTGTGAAAAAAAAATCCCATTTCTATTTTGATCAACAAAAGTGTTTTAATACTACTTAAATATTATATGAAACCTTAAAGATATTACCTCTAATGAATTTTGAATAACAATAGGTAAACTATGGCAAGCTATACATGTTTAAAAAGGAATAACGTCAGAATGGATAGCATGGAGAGCTAGGCTGAAAGCTCTGGTGACTCTCCGGATTAAAAGACCGATGGTAATCTATCTAAGGCCAGAGTGTGTGATCTTCACGTATATTATGACGCATCTGAAAAAGCAATTGCTGCAGTAGTCTACTTGCGAACAGTCAATGGAGATGACAAAGTTAATGTTTGCTTCGTTTTTGGAAAAAAGGCAAAAGTTGCTCCTACCAGTCGAAATACAATCCCGAGATTACAATTATGTGCAGCTGTATTGGCGATTGAAATAGCCCAATGTGTGCTAGACAACAAAGATGTTCAACTGACACTGTTACTTACTAAACAGACAGTAAAGTGGTGCTTGGCTACATCAACAACGAAATTAGGCGTTTCCGTACATACGTTTCCAACAGGGCGGAATGTATCCGGAAATATTCAGACCCTGACCAATAGAAGTATGTTCCCAGTGAACGTAACCCAGTGGATTCAGCAACAAGATCTGTACCTGTTATCAGCACATGTGAATGACTGTTTGGGCCTAGACAGTTATTGGAATGCACCGATCAAAACACGACAGTAGAAACATAGATTGGTAGACCCCGACGATGACCGGGAGATAAGAACGAAGACTACGTACAATTCTCAGAACAGAACTTGATGCGGTTCGCCAGGAACCGGAAACCAAATGGTTAGAAAGATACTCAGACTGTAATAGGTTGAAATCTGCTCCGTTTCATACGACACAACGGCAGATAATCTCCAAGACGAGCAATTGACAGCAGAGATGGTGATAATCAGAAGTGTTCAGATTGAAGTATATGGTGAAGAAATTGACCACCTCAACCCATACTTGGATAATGACGACCTTCTTAGATTAGGGGGCGCATTGTTCACTCAGACCTGCCATTGAAAGAGAAAAGACCAATTATTGTTCCTGGAGGTCACCACTTTACGACACTGTCAAGAGCAGGTTAAGCACCAAGGACGCCACTTTACAGAGGGCGCTGTTAGAACATCGTGCTTTTGGATAACAAATGGGAAGCGCCACATATCTTCATACATCCATAAATGTGTTACCTGCAGAAAAATACGTGCCAACACAGCGACCCAGATAATGGCCAATCTGTCAGAAGACAGACTGGAAGTAGCACCTCCCTTTTCCAATGTGGGTGTCGACGTTTTCGGTCCTTGGGCCGTGGTCACCTAACGAACACGAGATGAACANTTCTCCACACAGTTTGGCTACAATGGTTCGCGGTCAGGCTTTCCGTATTATGACCTGACTACCCCGCAAAGACAGGGCATTCCCCTATCCACCACCTGGGGACGCGCCCGGCAGCTCTGTAGCCAAAGCCCCTGAAAACCTATTCAGGTGCCGGGATAACAAATGGGAAGCGCCACATATCTTCATACATCCATAAATGTGTTACCTGCAGAAAAATACGTGCCAACACAGAGACCCAGATAATGGCCAATCTGTCAGAAGACAGACTGGAAGTAGCACCTCCCTTTTCCAATGTGGGTGTCGACGTCTTCGGTCCTTGGGCCGTGGTCACCTAACGAACACGAGATGAACAGGCAGACTCCAACGCTGGGCCGTACTGTTTACGTGTCTTGTACAAAGAGCTGTACATATAGAGTTGGTTGAAGAGATGAGTTCGTCTGGATTTATAAACGCCTTGAGACGTTTCACCGCAATCCGTGGTGAAGTCAAGATATTTCGGTCTGGCAGAGGGACCAGTTCCGTTGGGCAGTTAAAGACCTCCAGATCCAAGCAATCAATGTGGAGTAGGGACCAGTCAAGCACTATTTGAAACAGTTGAACACCGTTTGGGTATTTATGCCTCATGCTTCCCATATGGGTGGAGTATGGGAACGAATGATCGGCGATACCAGAAGAATTCTGGACTCAATGTTGTCAAACACCAGCAACAAGAACCTGACGCGTGATATGTTATCAGAGAATAAATATGCCGGGATTGGCAGTAGACTCCTTGTCTGATTTCAATGCTTTGATATCACAAAATAGAAATGAACATTAAAGTTATGATATATAATGATCGGTATAATCCAATAAAGGTTTATAAAACACAATCCAAAATAAAAATAAAAATACGACAAAATAAAAAAAAAACTGGGTGAAATGTTTTGAGTGTGTTTGGATTGGTAATGGACACGTCCTATTATATAACATTGTCTCAGTGGAAGATGTCTTTGGATATTTGGTTGTCTTCTTCTGTCCACTCCATACACATGCAGTCACTATTCTTCAGCAGTCTTTTTTTTTTACTTTTGATCCTTCACAACAATCTATTTTTTCGTCCTATTTTTAAATCATCCTTTTTTTTTCTTACTTGCCCTAGAACAAATTATTTT
>MJUU01026138.1:69399-79928 GCA_002080025.1 Modiolus philippinarum
ATTTTCTAAGTCCAAGGCCCATAACTCTGTCCAAAATCAATGGACTGGAACCAAACTCGAACTTGATCTATAACTCATAGTGGTAGACTCCCATAGCAAATATTAGCTTCATATCTGGAACAGTTTAGAAAAAAAGTCTGGAAAACCTATATTTTACCAAAATTTTCTAAGTCAAAGGGCCACAACTCCGTCCAAAATCAATGTACCTGAACCAAACTCAAACTCGATCTGAAACTCATAGTGGTAGACTCACACGCAAATATAAGCTTCATATCTGGAACGGTTTAGAAAAAAAGTCCAGAAAACCTATATTTTACCAAAATTTTCTAAGTCAAAGGGCCATAACTCCGTCCAAAATCAATGGACCAGAATCAAACTCGAACTTGGTCTGTAACTCATGGTGGTAGACCTACATACCAAATATGAGATAAATATCTTTTATAGTATAGGAAATAAGTCTGGAAAACTGAGAGTGACAGACTGATGGACCGATGGACTGACGGACTGCAAACCTATAGTCCCCTTCGGCGAAGCCGGTAGGGGACTAATAATCGAGCCCACTATTCAAACATTCCTTACTCGGCTTTTTCAACGAAGCAAGAATGACTCTGAGCAACACTTTATGTTTCCTGCTTTTAAATCATTTTTTTTTTGGCTCAATGAAGCTATTACATCTGTAAAATAAAATTTTTATCTTAATCAATAGGTGGACAACTTGATCAAGTGAAGGAGTTACAGTTGTATATCCTGACTGTTTAGTTGAGATCTTACTGACAATTACAATGGAGTTACAGATTATCAAATTATCAAACTTTTGGCATGTTGAACTTTTCAAATCCACAAAATGAAAATTTCAAGCACATGTATAATGTGCACAACTAGACTGGGTCAACTACATAACATGTAGTTAGGTTGGAATCTGCAAGTTGAAAAACCATGGATGAGTTATGTCATCTACAATTGGTAAAATAAAAATTTCAAGTATCAGGTGCTCAATACGATAAACAATTTATCCTGAAAGTTTGTAGGAAAAGCTTACAGTTTTGAAGGGTTTGTAGATTAAAGTACCCAAAGACAATGAAAATGACAACAAAACAAATTCAAAATGGCGGAAGACTACCGATCTACCTTAAAACAGGAAGAATAAAACACTTTTGAAGGAATTGCAGATTCAAAATCCAAACTGGGCTTTTTTCAGTCTCCAAGAACATCTAAATCAATAAATTCAAAGTTTGAAGTACAAAGTGTACAACAACATCAAGTAAACAACACATTCTGAAAGTTTCATTATGCCCTCTCCATAAGGCGATTAAGGCATTATGTTTTACCTTTGTCCGTCCCTCTGTACACAAGTTCAAACAATTTTGTCAAGATATATGCGGAAATGATGCGATATTTGGGCTGAAGCTTTGGTACTGTCTATTCTTTCAAGTCCCTAACTTATCTACTTCCTATTTGCAGACAACTATCTGTGGGGGAATCTGCGTCCCAAGTACACATTTTTTATTTGAATGTGTCCTGCAGTTATGAAGGAGTTGCAGATTAACAAATGAGCTATATTTGATGAGCTGAATCTCTAAAAATGGTTAAATAACAATGTGAACAAATTATCTCTGAAAGTCTGGTTAGAATTGGACTTACAGACAGTGCAGATTGATGATGATGACATGAGACAAAAAACGGCTAGATATTCCTGAGAGTCAGCTGTGCTTACAGCAGGTGAAACCAAAAAAGTTTCTGAGTCTCTTGTATCAAAAAAAATAAAGAAAATGTGTCCATGGGACAAGGATGCCCACACCATACAGATATGTCGGTAAACAGGAAGTAGATGAGTGACGGACTTGAAAAGGGGGGAGACAGTACAACTCATCATACCAAAGCTTCAAACCAAATATCAAATCATTCCTGCATACACAAGCTGAGAAATCTTTACCAAAACTTCAGACGTACGTACGGACAAGGGTAAAACTTAATGCCCCAGTCGCCTAATGGCGGGGGCATAAAAAAGTAAAGCAATTCAATTCAATAATACCTTCATTTTTTAGGGATTCTCTCAGACCCCTAGTTGTAGGTGTAAGGAATGCAGACATAGATGTAGATCCAGCTATACCTTTGGTCCTAAATAATACTGTAAACTGGTGTGTACAGACATAGAAGTACGGACATTGTTGAGCTCTCATCTGATGGAATGCTGAAGAAAAACTTTCTGTCCTAAAAATAGAAAGATAATATGCTAGCCCCATTAAACAGTGTGGTAGTTTATCTAAATCATTGAATAATTTGTTGTAAATGCTTAATTAAGTTATAACAAGAGCTGGCGCTGAATGGCAGCCTGATATACCCCGCTCATTGAACCCTGAATCAATGTGGCAAGTGCAAATTTAATTGTATAGGGACACAATACAAGTGTGGACACAATTCAAGTATAAACACAATGATATAATCGTAGTAACCAACATGTTCAACGATAACTGTCTGCACAACAATTGAATCTGCCTTACATTTCTAAAAGAAATTGTGACAAAAATTCCATAAATTGTACAACAATGAAAAACACTGACGTCTCGGAAAACAAGAAGTGCTTATAACATAACCTTGAAATCCGAATACACGATAGATTGGACCATAAGGAATATCTGTGCATAATAACAATTGAATCCTACTTACAGTTTCAGATGAAATTGTGACGAAAAATTCCATATATTGTGCAACAATGAAAAACAATAATGTCTCGGCAAACAGGAAGTGCTTATGACTTAACCTTGAAATCGGAATATACGATAGATTTGACCATAAGGAAGGTCTGTGCAAAACAACAATTGAATCCCACTTACAGTTTCAGAAAAAATTGTGATGAAAAATTCCATATATTGTACAACAATGAAAAACAATGACGTCTCGGCAAACAGGAAGTGCTTATGGTATTATCTTGAAATCGGAATACACAATAAATTGGACCATAAGGAAGCTCAGTACTAAACAACAATTGAATCCCACTTATAGTTTCAGAAAAAATTGTGACGAAAAATTCCATATAATGTACAACAATGAAAAACAATGATGTCTCGGCAAACAGGAAGTGCTTATGACTTGACCTTGAAATCGTAATACACAATAGATTGGACCATAAGGAAGCTCTGTGCAAAACAACAACTGAATCCAACTTATAGTTTCAGAAAAAATTTGTGACGAAAAATTCCATATAATGTACAACAATGAAAAACAATGATGTCTCGGCAAACAGGAAGTGCTTATGACTTGACCTTGAAATCGATATACACAATAGATTGGACCATAAGGAAGCTCTGTACAAAACAACAATTGAATCCCACTTACAGTCTCAGAAAAAATTGTGACGAAAATTTCCATATATTGTACAACAATGAAAAACAATGACGTCTCGGCAAACAGGAAGTGTTTATGACGTAACATTAAAATCGGAATACACGATAGATTGGACCATAAGGTAGATCTGCACATAACAACAATTGAATCCCTCTTCCAGTTTCAGAAAAAAATGTGACGAAAAATTCCATATGCTGTACAACAATTAAAAAAACAATAAAGTCTCGGCAAACAGGAAGTACTTATGCGGTAACCTTGAAATCTATATATACTCATGGGACCATCATGAGGAAGCTTTTGTGGAAATATGAATTCATTCTGTAAAGTAGTTGCTGAGAAAAGTGTGGTTACGGACGGACGGACGAACGGACGAACGGACGAACGAACGGAGATAAACCAGTATACCCCCACTACTATGTAGCGGGGGTATAATAAAGTTACTATACACAACTGAACAAACATGATAAGGACAGATACATATTTTCTTTTTTCTTCCACTTTGTCGATGATTTCCATGTAGTCTGACCTGTGCTTATTTTTCCACTCAGTTTAATTTACTGGCCACTTCCAATCAAATTTCTTCCGTTACCACTACATGTAGATTACATGACATTTTCAGCTAGATTCACGTCTTCCCAGATTTGACATTACCGGTTTTGACTTTACCCTGAATTGACCCACTGACAGTGTGACTGGTGCTGTATACATAGCAGGACATGCTTACCCTTCCGGAGCACCTGATGTCACGCTTGTTTTTTTTTAGAGTTCACACTGTTAGTGCTTTAGTTTTTTGTGTTGTATTATGTAATGTTTGTGTGTTTTGTGGGATGTGGTGTATTTGGTCTCCGTCTTTGATTCTTGTAATCTTGCGCTTTGTTCCTTCGGTATTCCACTGCCATTGTTATGTTAATATTCTTTCAAAATCTGTCTGTGACTATACACTTGCTGTTAAATCACACACAGACAAAAAGTAGAATGTACATATGTGCTATTGACTTCCTGTTTCGATACTTGATGTTTAGATATTTACGAACCTTAAACTTACTTGACTTGTACATTTCAATTTTTACTTTCACAACTCAGCATATCAATTAAAATTAAGATATGCAACCTAACTTGACATATCTCTTGTTGTAGACAAACAAGTTTAACTGTACATATATTTCCAAACACTTGTTCTTCCTTTCTAACCTAGTGTCAAACTTAATTCATAATTTGATAGAAAAATGTCACTAAAGTGAAAATCAATTGGTATATAAATGTCAGACATGGGAAAAACAAAACTTTACCATTCACTTTGTAATGCTTTCTGTACATCTTCTGTGAATAAATCTACTGTAGATCTCCTGTAAAATATGTGTATTGAATTAACACATGATACACATCTAACCATGTTCTAAAATAGAAGGTCCTGCAGATTTTTAAATACAGTCATTCTTCAACAATATGTGGAACTGATTTGATGTCATGATACATTATATGTGATGCAATCTTGCTTTGATACATGTAATACAGATTTGAAAATATGCTGATTCTGTGATACAACAGGGGATACAGATTTAGTCATGTTTAAAATTGAAACAAGAGGCAGCCAATAACCTGTATTGCTCACCTGGACCATAGTCTTAAAATAATTCAAGAGGATATATGGTGCAGTGTTAAATTTTATAACCTAATTGTATTGTTTTATATGTTTTATTAAGTATTTTGTATTTTGAACTATTTTGGAGATTGTTACAATTAAGTGATCTATTTCACAGTGTTCTGTTGCCTGGTGTGTTCTTTTGCCTGGTATGTTCTATTTCCTGGCTACTGTGATTGGTCAAAATGATTTCATCATGAATATTCATTACCGTTCTATTGCCTGGCTTCTGTGGTTGGTCAAAAAAATTTCATGAAAATATTCATTACTGTTCTATTGCCTGGCTACTGTGATTGGTCAAAATAATTTTATGGATATTCATTACTGTTCTATTTAATGGTCAAAACCATATTGATTTGAAATTGATTTGTTTTGTGTTGACACGTTTGATGGAATTTTAGTTCTACTAATGTTCTTTGTAATGAACAACCTCAAATTATTGATAATGAGATAAATACTACAAGACACATAGAACACAAAAAAAATCCTCCCGATTTCTGACTAACAGAACTAATTACTATGGTTTTGAAAATGTGTAAAGCAAATGCAAATGCACATTCATTAACATTATTAAATGATTCAATATGAAAACATACACATATATATCATTTTTGCACATTTTTAGATATCAAAAATGTTAATTTAAAAAAATACAATTATATTTGTTCGGATTTAATAAGCAAATTTGTTTCTAATAATCATTTGTGTATCAGAAAAATAATATAAGTAAAATAAAGTTGCAGTAAATGTGAGTTTTGCAGATGGCAATTTCTGCAACTTATTTCTATAGACTATAACACCAAAATTATTTTCCCTCGGTAATGGAAACAGCTCTGTGTTCTAGAATAGAACACTGAGCTGTTTCCATATTCTCAAGAAAATATTCTGTCTATTACCTGGCTACACATTAAATAACTGTATAATGTTGCCAGTCTCAGCATCTTGACTGAGGTTGAATATTTTCAACACATTTTTTAAAAGAGGACCACCAATCATGAATGTACTATAATTGTGATCTTGTTTTGCAGTAATTGAACTCTTAGTTTCGAAATATTTCTGAAAGTGCATTATTCATAGGAACCCATGTAAACCACTGGCAGCCATCTTGGATGAGATCAGGCCTCTACATTAACTTCTATTTAAAAAAAATGAAGCCAAAGTGTGACGATCAAGACAAAATTTTATCATTGCCAAAACATAACAATTTATGTCTTATTATTTTTCTAAGACTTTATATTTCCTGAATCTAGAAGGTTGAAATATTCAGAAATGATTCAAAGAGTAAATCTTACTTTTTATAATGTACATTCCATGAAATTTTGACAAAAAACATGTAACTTTCAAGCATTTTCTGAAGGTAAACAACAGCAAGAAACACATCTTGCTATATTTTCATTTGTTGCCATGGCAATAAGGAACATTTTGATACTAAGTTATCTATATTTCATCGCAATGCATTTAATAAAATACACTTTAAAGGCCCTTTTTCTTGAAAAAATTTCAGCTATAGTGATAAAAGTTTTTTTTTTCTAACACCAAGAGCTCAAGATTTTTCAGCAAAATACTTGTATTTGAAAGCCTTATGTCACTTCAACAGGTTTCAAAAAAAGTAACTCAATTTATGCAAAATCCTTTTTGTATTTCTTATTTGAAAAAGACCATTCCAAACAGTGGAATTTGTCACACTCCTGACCACATTTAAAACAGCTTCATAACCTGAAAAATAACTTTTTTTAGCTCTAAGAATGTAAGTATTTATTGAACCCTACTACATTTATGTCCAAAGCTAAAAAAGTTTTACTTATATAAAACATATAAACCACAAAATCATACATAAATATGTTGTCAAAAGAATTCGCTGCCATTTCTTACCATTGGCAAATATCTAAATACAGGAAAACGCTTTCATTTTCATAAACTACCAAATAAAGTTATACCTTTTACATCATTTAGTTAAGGTACAAATACAGCTGATAAATTGGTATTAATTGTCTGAAAAACACCTAACCATGAACATTTTATGATAATGTGTGTATACTTCATGTGTCACACTCTTTACAACATTTTTTAAAAGGCAATACAAACATGATAAAAGATTCTGAAAATAGGATACTATACATGAAGAAAGCTATATTTTCTCATTCTATCAACATTAGCATGAAAACTGTCTACAATGTACATGATGTAGACAAAAATAAATCAAAATAAAGCACAAACTTGAAGAAAATGATTTTGAAATGGTTACATAAATAACAAAAGCCAAACAGTAGAATTCTCTTGAAATTGGATTTCTTCAACAGAATGGCAAACAAAAATCAGATTTGAAGATATTTTGATAAAGGTAGATAAATTGAGGAAAAATGTTGATTCAAACATCCAAAATGGTTTAGAATTAAAGGACAAGAGGCTCTCAAGAGCCTGTATCGCTCACCTGGACCATGGCTGACATAGATAAAAGGAAAAACAAAACGTAAAATTTAGCAGAACCTTTTTTTTCTCTAAAATTACAGTATTCTTATTTGGTTTCCATGGCAACTGAAAGATCCACCATCCATTACAACCCATAACAGCACACCATTCAAAAAAAATTTGGGCAGGGGTTCCCCTTATAATCAAAGTAATACATATTGCCGGAATTAAAACATTCAGACCACATTTCAAATAAAAATTCAAAAATTTGGACAGAGGTTTCCCTTAAAATCAATAGGGCCAATGTAAAAACTATGTTCCAGATGGTGGCCATCTTGGATGAGTTACCAACCTACCAGATACATTTTTGGATGGGATCACCTAAGAACAATTGTGGCTTAGTTTGGTTATAATTGGAACTAGTAGTTTCTGAGAAGAAGATCTTTGAATGTATTTTCTAAAGGGTCCAATGTTAAAACTATGTTTCCGCTGGCGGCCATCTTGGATATAGCGCTAACCCCAAAAACTCTATTTTTGTAAGGGAGCACCCAAGGACTATTGTGACCAAGTTTGGTGCCAATTGGCTTGATAGTTTCAGAGAAGAAGACCTTTGAATGTGTTTTCCCAAAGGGTCCAATGTTAAAACTATGTTTCCCACTGGCGGCCATCTTGGATATCATGTCGACCTGAAAAACACCTTTTTTGTAGGGGACCACTAAAGGACTATTGTGGCCAAGTTTGGTGCCAATTGGCTCAGTAGTTTCAGAGAGGAAGATCTTTGAATGTGTTTTCCCATAGGGTCCAATGTTAAAACTTATGTTTCTCACTGGCGGCCATCTTGGATATTGCGCAGACCTGAAAAACACCTTTTTTGTAAAGGACCACCAAAGGACTATTGTGGCCAAGTTTGGTGCCAATTGGCTCAGTAGTTGCAGAGAAGAAGATCTTTGAATGTGTTTTCCCATAGGGTCCAATGTTAAAACTATGTTTCCCACTGGCGGCCATCTTGGATATTGCGCGGACCTGAAGAACACCTTTTTTGTAAGGGACCACCCAAGGACTTTTGTGGCCAAGTTTGGTGCCAATTGGCTCAGTAGTTTCAGAGAAGAAGATCTTTGAATGTGTTCTCCCATAGCGTCCAATGTTAAAACTGTTTCCCGCTGGCGGCCATCTTGGATATCCCGCAGACCTGAAAAACACCTTTTTTGTAAGGGACCACCAAAGGACTATTGTGGCCAAGTTTGGTGCCAATTGGCTCAGTAGTTTCAGAGAAGAAGATCTTTGAATGTGTTTTCCCATAGGGTCCAATGTTAAAACTATGTTTCCCGCTGGCGGCCATCTTGGATATTGTGCGGACCTGAAAAACACCTTTTTTTGTAAGGGATCACCAAAGGACTATTGTGGCCAAGTTTGGTGCCAATTGGCTCAGTAGTTTCAGAGAAGAAGATCTTTAAATGTATTCTCCCATAGCGTCCAATGTTAAAACTATGTTTCCTGCTGGCGGCCATCTTGGATATCGCGCAGACCTGAAAAACACCTTTTTTGTAAGGGACCACCAAAGGACTATTGTGGCCAAGTTTGGTGCCAATTGGCTAAGTAGTTGCAGAGAAGAAGATCTTTGAATGTGTTTTCCCAAAGGGTCCAATGTTAAAACTATTGTAATATTAGAGATTTTGTATCCATATGTCAAGCTTTATGGCTCTATAGTCAGTATTCTTAATGGAGGAGAAATTTTTCCAAAATTGTTTTAAGTAAGTCAAATTTCATATTTTTGGCAATAATAAATTTCATAAAGTGTTATTGCTGATATTCTTCGTCTTGTTTTAGTGAATATTTGCCATGGATTATAAATTTTTCAAAGTCTAATTAAGTTAGACAATGTTATGATTGATAATTAATTGAGACCACGTGTGTTGACTTTTTTGTATTTTGAGATGTGCCCCGTGTTTACCGATGCAGAGATCAAACCATGTTTTTGATAATTACACAAATTTTTGGATGTTTCATGTATATCTATTACCATACATTATTTCCTTATGTTATATTCGATCCTAGAATCGTGTTTTCACTGCTAAAAACTTCTGTTAAATGGATATATTCTTCGATCTCTGTGTCTGCATTATAGGTGTAACACAACTAATTCGGAACCCAGTCAGGCACATATGTGAATATAGTCCTTATTTGAGACAACATAGTTCCAAGGAAGTGTTAATAGTGTCGTAGATTAAAAAGGTTGACTAGTCATTATGAATTAAATTGAGAAAGCATTCAATAGAGATTCTTTTCAGCCTAAATTTACACCATTTCGTTGAAAATTTAAAATTCTATCAAAGTTGAAAGCGGAGGTATTTTTCCCGTGAAAACTTAGACAGGAAGTACCTATCCATAGGCTGTGACCTTCCGGGAACCAGTTTTTTCTTATATGACAGTTAAGGTCGGTTCATTTTTTCATGAGAGTTTACCGAAAGATGTGTCTTTCAGATGAGACATGTGTAATTTTGTTTGAACTTCAGATACAAATTCTACGAACGCAGAAATATGTGCAATTTAACATGGGAGGCAATGGGAGACGGAATTAGTTGTGTTACACCTTTTACAAAAAAATATCAAAAAATATTTTTTCTCTCAAATACTGTTAATTCAGCTGAAAAACGTTCTAGTTGGATCCATTTTGTTAAAATATAATTGATTTTATGACAAATTTGTTTGTGAAACCATATTTAGGTCTCAAAATTGTTGTTACGTAATAACTTTAGGGATTTTTGAATAACAATGAATGAGTACAGAGAAAACTTCGGAAACTAGTATTTTTCGTTGTTTCATTACTGCCATGTCACTAGAAAATGATGATCAAAGAATGTTTTAGCAAAAAAGATAGACATTTTGCAATAGTTTTGAATATTTAAGCTGGATTTCTGGTGCAAATCGCAACAATTCTATGATTTGCTTTTCACGGACACGAATCACATAAATCATTCCCAAGTGTTTTGAAAGGGCTATAAACGTCTGAATTGCATACCAATACACTAAATTATACTGATTTTACTAAATAAAGCTATTAACTTATAAAAGTTTTGCAGATAGTAAGCAGATTCACAGATATTTGCATTTTCTCGAAAAAGGGGGGGGGGGG
>MJUU01026138.1:79978-126475 GCA_002080025.1 Modiolus philippinarum
CTGATCAACATGCTTCAAATCATGAAACAACACAAATAACATGTTTTAAACAACTTCATATCATTTGTTAAATTATTTTTTGTAAGCCAGACGTGCTTTACGTGTCAAAATAGCAGTCTGTAACAGTTTCAAGGTCTATAGCACAGAAGTCGGAATTTTGTTAAATCCAAGTGCAAAAGCACTGGAAGCACCGTTTGCAAATTTGTCCACAAATTTTGTAAATAAAGACTTATGCATAAAATAAATTTGTAGTTTTCTTGCATACACACCAAAGATGTAAAATATTCAGAAACAAGAGTGTTGGAGGGAATTTTTTTCTGTTATAGGTGTAACACAACTAATTCGGAACCCAGTCAGGCACATATGTGAATATAGTCCTTATTTGAGACAACATAGTTCCAAGGAAGTGTTAATAGTGTCGTAGATTAAAAAGGTTGACTAGTCATTATGAATTAAATTGAGAAAGCATTCAATAGAGATTCTTTTCAGCCTAAATTTATACCATTTCGTTGAAAATTTAAGATTCTATCAAAGTTGAAAGCGGAGGTATTTTTCCCGTGAAAACTTAGACAGGAAGTACCTATCCATAGGCTGTGACCTTCCGGGAACCAGTTTTTTCTTATATGACAGTTAAGGTCGGTTCATTTTTTCATGAGAGTTTACCGAAAGATGTGTCTTTCAGATGAGACATGTGTCATTTTGTTTGAACTTCAGATACAAATTCTACGAACGCAGAAATATGTGCAATTTAACATGGGAGGCAATGGGAGACGGAATTAGTTGTGTTACACCTGCAAACACTTTCTTCTTTACGAAGTCGGCCATTTTGTTACTAGAGAGCGCCAACAATTTCATTGGTTGTCGCTAAACTTATGCAAATAAATTGTATTTTTATATCGTATGAATAGAAATGAATGTTTCTTGATATTTAATGATAAATTTTTGCTTTTTCAATAATTTTTAGATATTCTAGTAAATTTCATTCAAAGATACGTTTTGATTGGATTAATGATTTTGCTTCTTTAATTTTTTTCATTGGTTAACGTTATCTGCACCAGAGTTTGCGCGCAGTGCACCGGATTTTCGGTGCCAGTATAAAAAGCCGTCAAAACGCTAATTTGACGTCACTTCACACCATTTTTCAAAGGAAACACCAGTAATTTTGGCAAAAATAATATTTTTCAAACAAAACTTTGAAGTAAGGAAATTTTTACATTTAGAAACTACTAAAAAGATGCTAAAAGTTTAATTTTTAATAGTTTTATTCATTACAAAAGTTATTTACCAAATTATTCAGTGAATTTTTATGATTTAGGGAATTTTGGAAATTATGGGAAAATAACTGAAATTTGTTACAAGAAACAGTAAAATGTCAAGAGACAATATGTTCTTATTGTGAATTATTTAAATATTGTTATCTTTTGAAACATATTTATTGTGATATTTTGATCTCCAGTTATACTTTAAAATTATGGAAATCTTTGGGAAACTACAAGACATACATTACTAGTGAGGTTACTAGTACCTGTCTTGTCCAAATTTAAATCTGTATAAAAATATCAAAAATAACTATTAATAAAATACTCCTTTTTGGAACCACAAGACATACATTACTAGCGAAGTTGTTAGTACCTGTCTTGTACAAAATTATAAACTGTGTAAAAGTTTAAGACTAAAATAAACAAATACTTTTGGATTCCAAGGTATACATTACCTGCCAGGTTGCTGGTACATGCCTTGTCCAAATTTTCCAGTAATTTAGTGTTAATTGTTAGTAGTTAAAAGTTCATGCTTTGATAAATAGTTAAACCGAAGGAACAAGTATCTTAAATAAACAGCACTAAGCTTAAGTCATGGAAATTCAGCAAGTTTGCAAATTTCATGCAAAACAATAAACTTTTAGAAATCAAGTTAAACTTTCAGAAAAACAGTAAAAGCAAATACTTGCAAGATTGTTAGTATACAAATCTTAAATAACTGTGTTAGTATAAAAATTAATAAATAAACAAGTAGAATACTAAGGATCTAAAACATTTAAGAAACCCAAGACAAACATTACTATCAAAGTGGATAGTACTTGTCTTGTTAAACACTTCACAATTAAATATACAAGATACACATTACTAGCGAGGTTGTTAGTACATGTCTTGTTTAAATTGAAGTACAGTTTTTGACATCCAAGGCAAACATTACTATCAAAGTGGATAGTACTTGTCTTGTCAAAATTTAACAAAAATACAAGATATACATTACTAGTAAAGTGGCTAGTACCTATCTTGTTTTAAAATTTAAAGTAAAGTTCAGTTTAGAAACCCAAGACAAACATTACTATTAAAGTGTATAGTACTTGTCTTGTCCAAATTTATTAATTTTATAAATTTCTGATAATACAAGACAAACATTACTAGCGAGGTGGCTAGTACATGTCTTGTTTTAAATACAAGTAAATTAAAAGTACACTTTTAGACATTCAAGACAATATTACTATCGAAGTTGATAGTACCTGTCTTGCCAAAAATTTAACAAAGTAAATTTATCCACTTACAAGACATATTACTAGCAAGGTGGCTAGTACATGCCTTGTTTAACAATTCACATAAATTTAAAACGGCACAAGGTTTAAATAGTTAAACACATTTAAATTTTACATTTGTTAGTATTACTAGTGTATCTGGAGACATAGACATATATTTTTGGTAATTAAGATAATTTGGTCCACATATCCTGTAAAGTCTCAGGGTCTGGACAATATTTCACTTAGTCCCCAATAATCGTAGTAATTTTATCCACATATCCTGTAAAGTTTCAGGATTAGGATATCTTGTAATTTTTGTAAATATATAATATCATTGGAAATTATAAAATGGACTAATAAATTATAGATTGAATCAAAAGTATTAAATTAATTCTGCCATTATATTAGTATTAGTGAAGTTTAAATGACCCAGTACTAAAAGTTAGCACTGTAAAGGCGACATAGTATTACTTTTGGCGAGCACGTTTCTTGGCTATGGTTTATTCAGGAAGGATAGTTATATTTTTAGATCATTGGTTGAGATTTGGCCTTTGAGCACGCTACACTATGTTTCCCGCTGGCGGCCATCTTGGATATTGCGTGCACCTGAAAAACATCTTTTTTGTAAGGGACCACCAAAGGACTATTGTGGCCAAGTTTGGTGCCCATTGGCTTAGTAGTTTCAGAGAAGAAGATCTTTGAATGTGTTTTCCCATAGGGTCCAATGTTAAAACTGTGTTTCCCGCTGGCCGCCATCTTGGATATCGCACAGACTTGAAAAACACCTTTTTTGTAAGGGATCACCAAAGGACTATTTTGGCCAAGTTTGGTGCCAATTGGCTCAGCAGTTTCAGAGAAGAAGATCTTTGATTGTGTTTTCCCATAGGGTCCGATGTTAAAACTATGTTTCCCACTGGCGACCATCTTGGATATCGCACAGACCTGAAAAACACCCTTTTTGTACGGGACCACCCAAGGACTATTGTGGCCAAGTTTGGTTCCAATTGGCCCAGTAGTTTCAGAGGAGAAGATCTTTGAATGAAAAGTTTACGCCGGACGGACGGACGACGGACGGACGGACGCAAAGCGGTGGCAAAAGCTCACCCTGGCATTAGCCAGGTGAGCTAAAAATGGTACCAGAACAAAACACTTGTCAGGAGTGTGACATTCATATTTTATGGAAATAAAATGTTATGTGATACAATGTACCTTAATTTAGATATGAGAAAAGACATTCAATGAATAGGGCAATACCCCTTCTTACCATTTAAAATTTAAGGTCATTTCTTTGTATTATAAAAGAAATTTTATGGTTTTTTTTGACACATTTTTCATAATAATTCTCATATTTTCTTAGTTTTTGGTCTTATTACCCTATACCTTTCATGTTAATATTTAATTTTGCATTTAACATTGTCAAAGGCATGTGGCTATTGTTGTACCTTGATCAAAAACTTGAGAACAAATGAATAAATGATATATGAATAAGCCCAAGTATTTGGTGTCACACTCCTGACATCACAATTTTGCTCATATTTTACTATTTAAGGTATCATTGCATTTTGTTTTGTTTTTCTTTATAAGCTTACCATAGAACCTTTCAGGACACATGCATATACTTAAAATATTTTAGTACATTTAAGAATGCCATGCTGTTAAAAGCATTTGTCACATTCCTTACATTTTTGGGTAACTCCATGCTGTTAAAAGCATTTGTCACATTCCTTACATTTTTGGGTAACTATCTTTGATGGCAATTAAAACCAGAAAATCCCCAACTTCAGATGACAAAAACAGCTTTTTTATAATGCTTAAGTACCAATACAAAATTAAATCTGGTTCAGACATTGATACACTCTGTTAAGAAATGATAATGAGGCTTTACTTCAGACAATTGCTAATTTTAACCATCTTGATTTAGGACACACACCTTTAAAATAATGGTCAGTGTAAACTTAAAATGAAGTATATTTAGATGGAACTATGTAAATATTAATCATAATGTCAAAGCATGTGGCAAAATGTTAAAATACTTTTGAACATCACAAGATCATGTAACTTTTTGTACCACAGCATTGAAAAATTTTTAAAAATTTGTCACGCTCAAAGCGTCACACTCCTGACAAAACTGGCATGTTTTTATCTAAATAATTTCAAAACTGTTCAAGATATCTTCACGAAATTTTGCATGCTTATTACTGTGATTGTGTTTGTTTTCTTAAACTTACAACCACCTTCTCGGCTTAATTATTGTTAGATTTATTCAGAAATTATGTAACATACAAGTAAACAAAAGATTTACTTGTCCAAAATGAATTGTTACTTGTCAAAACAGTGCAAAATTTCACCTTATTTAAATTTTTCACTTGTCCTCTCGGCAAGTAGATCTAATTTTTACTTGTCTGATTCCAATCTGGACTGGTGTGGACCAGTCCGAAATCCCTTCATGAAGAGGCTGGGAGATATATGAACATAAAAATATGGGACCACCCAGAACTATTATTACTAAATCAAGTTAAAATTTTCATTGTAGTTTGAGGAAAAGACCTTTGAATGTGCTAACACAGGGTTCAATTTTATGCTTTATGCTATATTCTCTAATTTCTATCCAGTTTTCACACTTCCTGAATGGTGTGGAAACATTTGTTCTCCTCTCTAGAGAGGAGAACAAGTTTTGTGACATCTCCCGCCAAATTTATTCGGAATACAATCCTCGGTGTTTTTGGTCTAGTCATTAGAGAAACAGTTTCCACAACTGAAGCACGTTAATTATGAAATTTCTCACATCTCGTTAAATAAATTTTCAAATGTTTAAAAGCTCGGCAAGCCTCGCTTTCAAACATTTGCAAAATTTATTTAACTCGATGTGAGAAATTTCATAATCAACTAGTTCTTGTTGTGGAAACTATATTTCTACAATTGCAGCCATGTAAGATAATGTGCAAACCCAATTTAACATCTTATTTTACAGGGGACAACTCAAGGATAATTTTGACCAAGTTTGGATTCAGTGATCTTAAGAGTTTCAGAGGCGGAGACCTCTGAATGCACTTTCCTTATAGTAATCAATGCTAAACTAAAGACTATTCTGGCAAAGTTTGGTTCCAATTGGCTCAGTAGGTTCAGTCAAAAAAATCAAGTTCAAAGCTGATCTAAGATGGTTGCTAGCAGGAAACAGATTAAAATCGGACCCTATAGGAAAGCAAATTCATAGATTTTTCAGTCTGAAACTACTGAGCCCATTAGAACCAAACTTTGCCATTATAGTCCCTTGGGTAGTCCCCCTAGAGGCCATCTTGGAAAAGGTACAAACATCAAACAAATCTTTTCTGGGTGGAACCACCCAAAGACTATTCTAGCAAAGTAAATTCCAGTAATTTCAGGATTTAGGATTTTTAAAGCTCCTTAGCTCATGAATTTATAAGCAAATTTAAGATCAATTTACAGTGACCAAGATCTTAACTCTTCAGTAAATTTGGATGTAAGTCAATCAAGTGGAAAATATAGGGCAAAGTGACCCAATTTTGCTTGGATGCTAACCTACCATCAGAGATGCATGCATATGCAAGGTTACATGATCCTACCATGTAAAGTGACTGAGTTTGAACTCTGACGTCAACTTAAATGCAAGTTGTTCAAGCAGAAAATATAGGTCAAAGTGACCTAATTTTGCATGGATGCTGACTAACCATCAGAGATACATGCATATGCAAGGTAACATGATCCTAACCTGTATAGTGACTGAGATCTGAACTTGGAAGTTAACTTGAATGTAAGTCGTTCAAACGGAAAATATAGGTCAAAGTGACTTAATATTGCCTGGATGCTTACCTACCATCAGAGATGCATGCATATGCAAGGTTACATGATCCTACCATGTATAGTGACAGAGATTTGAACTTGAACGTAAACTTGAATGCAAGTCGTTCAAGCGGAAAATATAGGTCAAAGTGACCAAATTTTGCCTGCATGCTGACTTACCATCTGAGATGCATGCATATGCAAGGTTACATGATCTTACCATGTATAGTGAGTGAGATTTGAACTAGGACGTAAACTTGAATGTAAGTCGTTCAAACGGAAAATAAAGGTCAAAGAGGCCTTATTTTGCCTGGATTCTGACCTACCATCAGATGCATGCATATGCAAAGTTACATGATCCTGACATGTCTAGTGACTGAGATCTGAACTTGGATGTAAACTTGAATGTAAGTAATTTAAGCGGAAAATATATGTCAAAGAGGCCTAATTTTCAGGGAGGCAGTGAGTCAACCCAAGATGCACCTGCATTTAAAGTTTGATGACCCTACCATGCATAGCTGCTGAGATATACACCCAAATGTGGACGCGGACATAGACGCGGACGCCGGGGGTACTCCAATAGTCCCCCTCAATTTCGTTGAGACAAACTAATTAAGGAGCCAGTCAAAATATTTTTGTTGCCAATCAAAACCAATTTCCACTGCCAATGAATAACAAGGCAATGCAAAGGAGTAGGTGCAGTAAGGGCCTTATTTGGCCTAAAAAATAAGATCGCTTAAATTCACAATATTTTATATTGAAATGTTCTATGGATATGGGTTAACAGTTAACAGGAAGATTACTCAAGTATTGATGTACGATTACAGAGATTTTCAGTGTAGAAAATGGGACAGATTGCACATTTTGTCAAAAAATGACAAATTTGACCAATTTTGACTCCTTTTTCTCAGGAGGAAACATAGAGCTCATGCAAGAACCGCAAAAATATTTATATGGGAGGTCCAATGCATCTGAAAATGTTCAAAAGTAGCTTTAACATGACGTCAGAACTGTACCTACTGTAACGTCATGGGTTCTAAACTTTATGGGTTCTAAACTTTGTATTTTATTCTTAAGTGGGAGCTCGACTTTCAAAAGAGCATAAAAGAAAATAATCAGGTGCAACTTGAAAAATCACTGAAATTTAGGGCCAAATCAGCCCTTTATCACACCTTGTCCTTTATTTTCTGGTCACCAACTGGGCCAAATATTGTGTATTTTTGGGTTAAAATTGTAATTTCAGGATCAATGGTGACTTAAATAGTTTCAGTCTTGGTATATGATACAAAGTTGGTCTTGAATAAATATAAAAAGCTAATAACATGCAGGAATCACCATACTGAATTTATGCATCTACTTCGGAAATCATAATCATTTAAAACTTACTTTATATTATTTTCTGGAACAATTCTAGGAAACATCTTCATCCATGGAAAATTGGGATATAGCCAATACATGCAACAGCTCTGGAACATAGACTTGTCATTGTCGTTTTTCTGAAATGTAGTAATTCACCTTTAAAACAAACAAGTGAAATATAAAGATTCTTAATTTACATCCTAACATAATGTAGAACACAAAAATCCATTAATCTATATAGTTATGTGTTACAGTTTCCAGGTACTGATCAGTGGTAAATTTGACTATTGGTAGAGTTACCTGTTCCTGATCAGTGGTATAGTTGGCTCTTGGTAAAGTTACCTGTTCATGACCAGTAGTAAATCTAGTTAGTCCTTTTGCTTCTTCCATAGTTTTTAACTGAGTACACCAAGTAAGTGGTAATGATGATACAATCCTCATTTTAACCTTTAAACTCCAGTCGACAGGAAAAGATGATGTAGAAGATAGAGAATCTTTCTTTTCCTCTGTTTTGTTGATTGGTGGTGGTACCTAAAATACAGACATCAGATATGTTACCTCTTTGTTCTGTTTGCAATCTGAATGAGTTACTGTTTATACATGTAATCTACAAATTAAGCAACTATAGGAAATACTGTGATTATTTGTCCAGGGTTGATTCAACAATACCCATATTCTAAATATGTCCTCTTTGCACACAGCTTGGAATTTCAGTACAAAAATGACATTTTTAACTTGCGTGTGTTAAGGGTTTCCAGTTGCCTGCCAAATGTTGGTTTTCTGTAGGTACTCTGGCTCCATACACTAAAACTGGTACTCATGATATAATTGAAGATATCATCTGCAGAAATCAAAGAGACATAAGTTGTCGAAATGCGCATATGCAGAGTCAAAATTTACAGCAACTTTGGTACTATGTATTTTAATTCATTGTGACATGAAGATGATGACAAAAGCATTGTACCATTGCTTGGTTTAACAATGCATTCATGGGAGTTCTGCCTAATATGTACATATCTTCATTTTACAGATTAAATAATATTTTAGCTTTGATTTAGCTCTGGCAATACTTAATTTTGGATTACTCATATACAATGTCATACATAAGCAGTTGGCAGTCTGTTTTAACAGTACTGCACCTGGCTGTCAGTTTAAATTAAACTTTGGAATTCCTGAATACTAATGAAAAGCATGAGTTTTCTGCTTTTACGACAAGAATGCAGGACAGGAGTGTTGACACCCGCAAAACTGTAAAATTTACGAAATTGAACTTTGGTTTACTTCACAACATGCTACATGAAAGGCTTCATTCCACTTTATCCATATTAGCCTATATTAGTGTATATCCTTGAAATCCATAATTTCTTGCATCAAATATTTTGCCTGAATGCAGATATGGTCATTTTATAGTTTGCAGACAAACAGATATCACGACAAGCGCTAGAGAGACCTGACCTAAGGATTAAATGATATAAAATAAACTGCTGCGCCAAGAGCGTATGATACGCCCGTCCACTGTCAACTCAAATTTTATGGCATTGTTGGACCACAACAAAATTTTGATTGAAAAAAAATCAAACAGAATATGTGCTTTACCAAGATTAAATAAATTTCACCAAGTCCAAGGGCCATAACTCTGTACGAAATCATCCGAACTGAACCAAATTCCAACTTGATCTATATCTCACCTAGATATACTCACATACCAAATATGAAATCAATATGTCAAGCAGTTACAGAAAAAAACCAGAGGCTCCCAGGAGCCTGTATCGCTCACCTGGCTTTCAGTTGCCACAATCAAGGTAACATTGCAAGTTATACAGTTGATCTTTAGTTTCTCAAACTTTCGTAGCTCAAACACCTTCAATATTTTGAACTGTTTTTAAAGTCTGATCATGTTTTACTATATTTCTTTGATGGGCTGTTTTGACAAAAAACGTTCTTGCTAAGGACCACTTTCAAACCAGTTTTGAAGCTGAGACGTCATTTTGTAAATGGCAGTCAAAAAACAATCTTCAACATCGGTTTTGAAGTCCCAACATCAATATCTACTTGGAAATCAAATTTCATTGAAATTGGACAATGTTGAATTTTCCCGCCTTTTCTGGTGCCATTTTAAAAATGGCGGTCAACGAACAATTTTTAACATCAGTTTTGAAGTTGCGACATCAAGACCAATTTGGGAACCAAATGTCATAGGAATCGGACAATGTAAAATTTTCCCACCTTTTTTGGTGGCCATTTTGAAAATGGTGGTCAACTAACAATTTTCAACACCGGTTTTAAAGTCGCAACATCAATATCCTTTTGGAAACCAAATTTCATTGAAATCAGACAATGTTGAATTTTCCCGCCTTTTTTGGCGGCCATTTTGAAAATGGCAGTCAACTAACAATTTTCAACGCCGGTTTTGAAGTCGCAACATCAATATCTATTTGGAAACAAAATTTCGTTGAAATCAGACAATGTTGAATTTTCCCGCCTTTTTTGGCGGCCATTTTGAAAATGGCAGTCAACGAACAATTTTCAACGCTGGTTTTGAAGTCGCAACATCAATATCTATTTGGAAACAAAATTTCGTTGAAATCAGACAATGTTGAATTTTCCCGCCTTTTTTGGCAGCCATTTTGAAAATGGCAAGCAACGAACAATTTTCAACACCGGTTTTGAAGTCGCAACATCAATATCTATTTGGAAACCAAATTTCATTGAAATCGGACAATGTTGAATTTTCCCGCCTTTTTTGGTAGCCATTTTGAAAATGGCGGTCAAGGAACAATTTTCAACATCAGTTTTGAAGTCGCCACAGCATGGCAAACATGTCATCAATTTACACTTAACCTTTATCTTCTATAGTTTTGGAAATAAAAGATGAAAAATACAAAAATTTAAAAAATTCATTGAAAAAAAGGGCAAAAACTCCTACAACGGTTTATGGATTTTCTTCAAAATTTCAGGGTGGGTAGATCTTGATATGCTGAACATTTTTCGATTTACACTTGACCTCTATCTGTTACAGTTTTTGAAATTAAAAAATAAAAAATGCAAAAATTTTGAAAATTTAACGGAAAAAGGGCTATAACTCTGACATGGGTTTTCAGATTTTCTTCAAAATTGCACATTGGGTGGATCTCATCATGCTGATCATTTTTACCCCCATGTCAGATTTTTGATATCTGTAATGGTTTTTGAGTTATTAGCCAAAAACTGCAATTTACCCCTATGTTCTATTTTTAGCAATGGCGACCATGTTGTTTGACCAGCCGACTAATCGAACATAATTTTGAGAAGCCATACCCTGGTGATGATTCAAGTCAAGTTTGGTTACATTTGGCCCAGCGGTTTCAGAGGAGAAGATTTTTGAAATTGTTGACGGACAGACAGACAGACAGACGACAGACGACGGACGCATAGTGATGGCAAAAGCTCACATGGCCTTTTAGGCCAGGTGAGCTAAAAAACTACGAAAACCTATATTTTTCAAAATTTCACTAAGTCCAATGGCAATAACTCTGTACAAAATTAATTGAGCGGAACCAAATATGAAATCAATTTGTCAAGCGGTTACAGAAAAAAACTCCAAACAAGATGTGTTTTGTGAAACACTTATGCCCCCGAGTAGAAGTAAAGAAGAAACATTTAGTAACTTTGAACAATGAATGTTCTTCTGACAAAATAATTTGTAGAAATAAATTCTGGTATCAACTGAAAAGTTTAATCACATCAAATGATGATTGCAATTGGAGGCAAACACAGAAGTTACCCAAAAGAGCCCCTCCAATCATTATCCACGCATTATTAAAAAAAAAAATCCCCCCATTTGGGTCATTTGTAGTCAATTCATTGTGTTCTGTCTATCAGTGTTATCAGTACTTTGATTACACCAGGGATCATCAATACTGGTTTCCCAAAAGTGGAGGAATACACAGAAGAGAAGAAATGAAATAATAGATATTTTTTGTAACATCCCTCATCATTGATATACATAATACATATATAAATACCTGTAAAACGAAAGTGAATAAATGAAGAAAATATGCTGAATGATTTAAAAAATCTTTTTTACAAAAAAAAATTCTATAGATATCAAGAAACATTTTGTCATAAACATAATAAATGAGTTTAATTTCTATTTATATAAAATAAAACAAAAAATATAATTTCATTCTTCTGGTGAAATTTTACCAGACAGTCACATGCCAAGGTCAAGGTCACAAGGTCAAATATTCTGGTACCAACTGAAAGGTCTCTCCACAAGGAATACACATGCAAACTATGAAAGCCCCATCACTTACCATTCGAAAGATATGCTCAACATTAAAGTTTTTATGCAGTTGTTCACAGGCCAAGGTCAAGGTCACATGGTCAACTTTTCTGGTACCAATTAAAAGGTCTTGCCACAAGGAATGCACATGCAAAATATGAAAGCCATATCACTTACCATTCATAAGATATACATGTACCCAATGTTGAAGTTTATTATTTTTTTCAAAAAGTCCATCACATGTCAAGGTCAAGGTCATGAGGTCCAAAATTTTGGTATGGTTAGAAAGGTCTCTCCACAAGGAATACACATGCAAACTATGAAAGCCCCATCACTTTCCATTCAAAAGACATACTCAATGTTAAAAGTTTTTATACAGTTGTTCAAAGGCCAAGGTCAAGGTCACAAGGTCAACTATTCTGGTATCAATTAAAAGGTCTTGCCACAAGGAATGCACATGCAAAATATGAAAGCCATATCACTTACCATTCAAAAGATATACCCAATGTTAAAGTTGAATATTTTTTTCAAAAAGTCCATCATATGTCAAGGTCAAGGTCACGAGGTCCAAAATTTTGGTATCGTTTGAAAGGTCTTACCACAAGGAATACACATGCAAAATATGAGAGCCATATCACTTACCATTAAAAAGATATACCCAATGTTAAAGTTTTTTGTGGACAAACAGAAAAACAAACAGACAGACAGACTAAAAACTATATGCCCCAGTATTTTCGATTCACGGGGGCATAAAAACCTATATTTTTCAAAATTTCACTAAGTTCAAGGGCCATAACTCTGTACAAAATTCACCGACCAGAACCAAATTCGAACTTGATCTGTATCTCACCTAGATATACTCATATACCAAATATGAAATCAATATGCCAAGTGGTCACAGAAAAAATCTGCGGAAACTAAAAGGTAATGGACAGACGGACAGACAGACAGTCGGACAGATGGTATACCATAATACATTTGTCTTTCAACAGGCGTATAAAAACAACACAAACAAAATATGGATTTGCAGATCATAGAGATATTTCCCATTAGGTTTTTATATTTTTGCAAGATTTTTTTGGGAGGAGGGGGAGCACTTGTGAAAATCAAGGTTGGGCGGTAAATTCCACCCCTGGTATTTACCGGCGGTATTTACCGGTAAATACGGCCTGGACAATACTCCTCAAGTGGCAAATACTGGTCGATTGAACTTTTGATGGTAAAAATACTGCAAATATGTAAAACTTAATCATCTTAAAATAGTTAAAATACTTATTCTCATTTAACAGTTTATAAATGTAATATTTTATTTAATTTCATTATATCACTATGTACCATATTGAATAAGAATAAGATGTTTCATGGTTATTATAAAATGTCATGTATATTAATTTTGAAAAAAAAACATAAATATGTTTATTATTTTTATGCTTATCTTGACTTTTGTCTAATTGGGTCAACTAAAAAAAGAAGGTCAACTGTCTGACAATTAGTAAATTAATTTGTAAATATAGGTAAAAATTACAGGTAATAATCATGATGATGCACCTGGCCTCTAGATCAGTGACAACTTTATTAGGGTCTTAATGACTAAAACAACAAAATTTCAAATTATAGTTTATTCAATAATACATTTTGGTATACTGTCAAAGGTTGGAAGTAATAAAATGTTGTAAATGGTTTCCTGTTCTATAGAAAGGTTTAAAAACTACATGGAAACAAAATAAATTGTCCAGTCAAAGTAAACTTGAGGTATTCTATGCATGGCTTGAATTAAAGTATGGCTTTTGACTTCAACTCTGAGATGCATTACAAGAAATCTGAATATAACAAAATGAAAAAAAATACAAAAAGTAAGAAAAAAATTTTAAAAAAAGAATAAAGAGGAAAATAATGCAAACACACCTATTTAGTGGTAGCTATAAGCCACCTGATGAGTACTTTGGCAAGTGCAGAACAGGATATAAATTCCACTCTAGTCAATTGACCAGTTTTTGCCTAATTTACATTCATAAAACATTGTTTAAAAAATCTACAAAGAGATAATTTAAGGGCTTTATAATAGAATATAAATAGAGGAGATGCCCATTATAATTAGTTTTCTTCGAACCATGCTAGGTACAGTGTTACTGTATAAATTCCAGGGTGGTCAATTCAATTGACCAGTAAATGCCAGTATTTGCCAGTAAATGCCGGTATTTACCGGTATTTACCACCGGCATGGAAAATACTCATAAATGCCGGTATTTTGCCAACCTTTGTGAAAATTGGGGCTGCTAGGCAGCCCTAGCAGATCACAAAAATATGTGACAGAAGTCCTCTTTTTTCCGACTTTTGTTTCCAGGTTAAAGACTTAGCATCTTTTGCATCTCACCCTTCCCTCTCTGTCCTGTGGAAAATAGTAGTCTGCCAAATTCAATTTTGTTAAATCCTGGCAATTGTCACGAATAGAAGAATTAGGAGGTAACATTTACAATATAATAAACTTTACCATTTTTTTCTTGTTTGCACTAAAGAATTTTTCAATGAAGTCAAACTGTGAACGACTGTCTTCTTCCTCTGGTAAGAAATTGGATGCTGGTGTTTTTTCTATTTCAATATCTTTTACTTTTGTACTTGTATTCCTCTACAATTAAAACAAAATGTACATGTATGCAAAGTAAAGACCAAACAATAAAACTGTCTTATTAAGTTATGTCTATTTCCATTATTCATAATCACTGAAATTAAATCATTTCAAACATGAAACAGTAAACAGCATATTTTTACTCATCTTTGGCTGGATGTATCATACTGTTGACCACATTTCCAAGTTTGGCACATTCTTGTTCATTTTTGTTAATTTGTTTAACCTTTGTCATGTTGTCTGCATTGTTGTTGCCAACATATGACAATTTTGGGGATTTTTTCTTCACAAAGATTGAGATCCTCATCCCTGTATGTCATGCATGTATTCTTATTACTCAAAGTTTGGTGCCCCTAATCAACACTTATACATGTACTGTACATTGATTTATCAGTAATTTGTACAAGCTTCCTTTGATCTCACAAAGCAAATATTTTTCAGTATTTACTACTGCCCGAATACGAATAAAATATTGGCAAAAAGTATCTGAGGCCACGCCTACTTTTCAATCAGAATCAATGAAACAAAGAAATATAGAGACTTACTTGATCGTACAAATTCTTTTACTAAGGCCAAATAAAAAAATGGGTGTGGTTCTGGTCACCCCTCTGAAAAAAATAGGGTCGGTAGGTCGGGATTTAAAAAAAAATATTTTTCAACATGTTTAATAATATATAAAACTTCTCATGTACATGCATTGTAACTTTCCTTGAAAAACCATGTATTATCCCCTCATTTTCAACCTAGGAAGTATAATTGGGGGTTGGGGTGTGGATACTTCGGGATTTGTCCCAAGTTCCCTGAAGATCGATTGTTTGTCTCGGTTCAAGCAAAAAGATCGTTGTTAACACTTTGGGACTTGGTAAATATGTTGATATGAATTGAAAATTCTTAACAGTTATAAAGAGAAAGTGTATTTCAACCAAAATTTCTATTTTCATATCGTCATCTCGAAAAATTTTCATCAGCCGCCATAACTTTGAGATGTCAACAAACCATGTGATCGGTAAAGTGCTGATATAGCTGACAATGTGCTGTTTATGTCACATTGACTCTTGACAAAATTTAACTCGCTAGCGGTGTAAAAAAGAGGTTAAAGTGTCCTTTTATTTATTCCATAGCAGTTTATAGGGCTTTGAAGCCTTTGAAAAATTAATAACAGGTAAAATAAACCCGGATATGATAGTCTGCACCGAACTCGTTCCGAATTTATGATTGCACTAGAACTTTCGTCACGTTTGAGCTCTTTTCTCATCAAAAATTTTATAGAAAACTTCCGATAAGGTTAATAAATATTCCACTAGTGGATAAATTATGAAAATACCGATTTATGGTTTCAAATAACTACAATCTTGCCGCCGATCTCTACCAAGACTTTGTCAGTCAAAAGTGGCCAAAAAACTAAAGTCGGTCGTTTCTTTTTATTTTATTTATTTTTCATTTCTGGGTGAAAAAAAAGTCTAGGGTCGGCAGGAAAAACTAGGGTCGGTCGGGTGACCGGAACCACACCTATTTTTTTATTTGGCCTAATCAATACTAGTCAATTTCACGATTTGTTGAAAATTAACATACATTTTCAAAATTTGTTCTATTATTACAGATAAAAAGAATAATAGAAGTTTTGTTTTTGATACAAGAAATATTGGCTCCAATAATGGTCTCGCCCACAAGGGGCTCGTCCATTACTGTTCGCAAATATTTCTTGTATCAAAAACAAAACTTCCATTATTCTATATGCAATTGTAATCATTATTTTTGTCATACAATTTTTGTCCACTGGCACATGACTGGATGCATTTCTTCAATCAAATCAAATTATCATTTTCTTCTAATATTAACAAATATTCTAATATGATGGCCTTCAATCATAGATAGTTTTACATCATTTTTTGCAAAGTCATAGACCAACAAAAGACAAAAAAATTGTGTTTCATATTTGTGTTCTAGTACGAATTCTCCTAATCAGCACACATGAACCATGTGAATGTCCTATTAGAATCCAAATAATAAACATTAGCCATATAGTTATATATTTTTTTACCGTGGGCTTACATGTTATGGTGATATTTTACCCCTAGTTAGTCGCTTGGAGAAAAATATTGGCCATAAAGTGCCAGCCAGTGGTAAAAAAAAATATATAACTACTTTTAATTATTTATTAATTTTGTTGTGTAGTTTGCACTTTTCTATGTGTATGCATGATAATTGATGCTACATATATGCTGTATGATTAACTTTTTTGTTCTGTATCTGTATGAAAGATTGCTCAGTAGATGTTAAACAATATTCAATCAATCAATCTATATCTGTATGGATTGCAGTACAGGAACTGACATGTTTATATATGAACTGGAAAGAGAGTACAATTTATGTTGTTAGTTAAATGCGTAGAGGGCTGTCATATATATGCATGAAGCCCTCGGGTGTCTGGTTTCAGTAAAGCTTTTGTTTGAGATTTATTACAGTAGAAATTTATGCAAAAACTGTTGAATCTTTTGCATTTGATTTTCATTTCATTGCTTTAAATTAAACAAGTGCATTGTATTATTTAAATTCAAGACACCAGATTTGACTACAGAATCGAAGATTTGGAAGAATGAAATCACGTTTTCAGTTTACCATTTCACCCAATACTTTGAAGAACGGTACTTCATCTGTTGGATTCTGACTGATATCTTCATATGAATTGCGCTGACGTTTAGACGGTGAATCGAAGTTATCAGAATGGTCTTTTGAAAATGGGTTTCTTCTTTTAGTTTGGGGCTGTGAATCGTTGGAGTTTGCTCCAAATACTTCAGTGGCAAACGATTCATTTGAAGGTAATCTCTGAAGGGAAATTCTTTTCTTCTGTCTGTGCCTTTTCATGATATCTGAAGGTCTTTTCCATTGTGGTGATTCTGTCATTTTATCATTTAAAAAATACTTTGTTCTGAAAATTGTATTTGGCGCTATGCAAACGGAAGTTTACAGGTCTAAATAATAATTACCTCAAAGTAGGTGCAGATAAGGACATTTTCCGTTTTCTACTCGCCATATGTTACATTTGAAAAAAAATTCTCGCATCGCCCATAAATCACAAATATTTTTTTAGTCATATAAATCATATAAATAATCAAATTAACAAAGCAAATTTAACGTTTTAGGGTTAATCAGAAAACCTGAGTAAATAAGACAAAATAATTTATATTAGCAAATTTTAATTACTGTCCTGTGGTTTGGCATTTCTGTACCGTGAGCAACACAAGGAAATTAGAAAAAATCCAAGAAAGAGCTCTTCGCTTTATATATAATGATTCTAATAGTTCATATAAAGATTTGCTTCTCAGGTCAAAAATGCCATCTCTAAAAGTTAGACGACTACGTTTCTTAGCTATTCATGTATATAAAACAATCAATAAGCTTAATCCTATATATCTGCATGATATGATCACTATTAAAAATAACTCTTATTGTTTTAGGTATACAAATTTGGTTGAGTTACCAAGGGTAAACACAACCAGGTTTGCATTCACTTAGTTATGGGACAGCCAAAATATGGAACCAACTTCCAAATGAATTGAGCGGGGAAATGGGTTTAAACTGGGACTAATATACTAGTCCCAGGTTAAAATCAGTTCAAAAGTTTATTCATTAAGTGGGAGGGGGAGCTTTTTCTTATTCGACAAATATTTTGTCCGTTAAGATTTAATTATTATAGGATTAAACACCGTTTTAAAGCAATTTATTGGAGTATAAACAGGACCAATTCACTCACAAACAAATAAAAACCCGAAGGTCTTTTATGACATGTTTGTGAGTGCCTTGGTCCCGTTTGTACTCCAATAAATTCCTTTCAAACGGTGTTTAATCCTTATAATTCTTTTAATTTAATGATAAGTAATTAAATCCTTATTTTCATTATGCCAATCACACGTTTTGGTTTTATTTCATTATCTTGGTGTATGAATATACAAGTGAACTTAAATGTCGTCTATCGAAAAATAAAGGACCTAAGAAATTGCTGCCGGAAGTAAATTTAACCAATTATGTCAGCGTATTTCCTATTATGTAAATTATATAAGAATTAATAACAGGATGCTTACAAGCGGTACCTTGGGTTCTGTTTGCACATGTAATAGACTACCGCTTGGGTGTCTAAACCCTTTTTAGTCCAAACGCAATAGGCGCCAGGAAGTCTAGATGATTGTAAAACAACTACAGCAGTAGAATACCGGAGCGAGGGAACAAAGGATGTGCCTATCACAAAACTCAAAGTCAAGAGACATGGTAGAAAACGAGAATGGAAAAAACAAAGACATCTGACAGTGGCAAAAACTATAACAGAGAAAAAACCAAAACATCAGTTAACAAAAAATAAAACTCACAAAATTTAAAACTAAGGCTCTAACAGAGTGAAACAAATACGGAGGTTAACATCACGTGCTCTGGAGAGTAAGCATGCCCTGCTCAGGAAAAAAAAAAAGAAAAACAAGTCGCTAAATGAACCATGCAATAAGCAAACACTAAAAACCATACAGTCAAAATGTTTAAAATGAAAAGAACAAGAACAAAGGAATGAGTGGGCATTGATGGCACTGAATTTTAAAGAATGTTTTAAAAACTACCTATTTTTTATTACCTGATCATATCCATAACACAGTTTGAACTTTCTGTCACCTTGGTCACCTGTGGTGGGTGCGATTGAATTTCATAACCGTAGAAATTAAACAAGAATCACCGTGTATAGAAGTGAAAATATCAATAAAAATAATAAAATAAAATAAAATAACCATTCTTTCTTTCTATGGTGCAATTGAATTCCATAACCGTAAAATTCAAACAAGAATCACCGTATATTGAAATAGAAATATCAATAAAAGGTCTTTATTATCATTATCTTGGTAAGTTGTAAGTACCTCATGCCGTGTCTGATACCATATTAGTTTAATAATATTTCATTGAAAAATGCAAAAAGGATTGGGCAAACAGTTATCACAACTGAAATAAAACCCTCTCTTTAAAGAAATATATATATCTACAAATACATGTGCAAACAAACAAGACAATGCAACAAAAGTATAACAATGTATTAAAACAATCTCTGACCTGACATGTTCAAAATTCTTTTAGTTTGCCCAATGTAAATACGTACATTTTCAAAAATTAAATAATTTTGTTCATCTGAAAAAAACATCTTTACTAGATAGTAAAAGTTCAATGTTAATATTAGTATTGCCTAAATTAGCAAAGAGTTGTGTTCTTTCATTTTGATATTTTGGACGTTCCAAGAAATAATGTATAATACCCTCATACGGAGCATTACAGCTACACGAAGGATTTTCAATAACATGAATAGAGTTTAAAGTACTACACTGATGTCTAAGCCGGGTATGTAAATCACTCAATTTCCTAGATCCATACCCGTAATAGGCTTGTGCCTTTATAATATCAGATTTGACATGATGTTTGAATGACGATAAAGTTGGAGAATTTCTAACTGACAAATCTAGTCTATTCAAGAGGGATACATTAGAGGGCACAAAGGAGCGTTCCATTGTTCTCAAGCGGGACATGGGGACTGAATAATTTTCACTATTCCTTAGGTCTAAACTACTGGCATGTCATGTGAAAGGCGGTAAACAATTATACTTCCTCCGGTGTCTTTGGGGTAGGCCAATTCTTTACTTTATCAACTTTCTCTGGATCTGTTTCAATTCCATGCTGGGAAATAATGTGTCCGACATATTTCACTCGTGGTTTGAAAAATGAACACTTAGATGGCAATAGTTTAAGGATGGCTGTTCTTTTCCTTTCAAATACTAAAGCAAGTCTTTCTATGTGTTCCTCATAAGTTTTGGCAAATATGATGATGTCGTCTACAAATACACAACAATTGGTTAAATGTAGATCCCCAAGACAGTCTTGCATAAGTCTCTGATAACGTAAGTCCAAAAGGCATGCGATTATACTCGAAGAAGCCGAGTGGCCCAACTGTAAAAGCTGTCCGTTCTTTATGGTCTTCGAATATCTCTACTTGGTGATATCCGGACTTCATGTCTACTGTTGAAAAGTATTTGTTGCCGGCCAAGCAGTCAAGTATGTCCTCGATTCTCGGAAGAGCATATGCATCCTTGTTGGTTTTGGAGTTGAGCATCCTATAGTCAACGCAAATCCTCAATGATCCATTTTTCTTTTTAACTAGGACAAGATTAGATACGTACGGGCTGTGTGATTTTCTGATAATACCGGAGCGCAACATCTGATGTAACTGACTTTTGACATCCTCTAACACTGATGGTGGAATATGTCTGTACCACTGTTTGAATGGTCGACCATCAGTCAGTTCAATCTTGGTCGATCAATCTTGTGTTTAACTAAGTTGGAATGTCCAATATCATAATCATCTCTTGAGAAAATACCCTGGTAAGATAAAATAAATTCTTTATCATATTTAAGTTCTCCTGGTGTAACTTTTCAGTATCTATTTGAACTAGTTCTAAAAGTGGTGGTGAAAATTCTTTCTTTTCCTTTGATGGCTGGTCTGGGATGGTATCTGGTTGAAGTTCACAGATAACTGCATTTGGTGAGATGGCAACAGTTCTTGTTGTGACATTACTGATCCTAACATCAAATAGTCCATTATGTTGGTAGTTGTAATCCAGTAATGTTGGTTCAATATCTAAATCTTGGGGTATAGATGAATAGGATGTAAACTGTGTAATAGCTGAAGTCTGGTAATATGGTATTTCCTTTGCTGTCATTCCTTTAATTGTGACTTCACTGTTGGGCGCTACTGTAACTCTTTCAAATTCTACTGACTTGACAAGTGCAAGTCTGTTGGTTTTCTGTAATCCTTTTTCCCGAAGAAGCATGCATCTAAATGAAGAAAACTATGGTGTCGTTAATTAAGATGTTTGTAGAAATCGAATTCCATGTCGGTCTTTGCAGTCATCCATAATGTTTGATAAGATTTTGGTTCCCAATAAAACTGGAATCTTGGAATGGTACAAACTCCTCGGTATGACTAGAAAAATACATGGAAACTGCCCGTCTGTTTAACTAACCTGAATGCTTGCTTCTATGTAACTATGGTATGGGAGAGCCTGTCCATCAGCACATTCAATATTGATGATGTTGGTCAATGGATGTTAAGTAAGGTTCTGCAGGTGTTCATGGTAAAATGTCTCTGATATTGTAGAAACTGTTGACCCTGTGTCAAAAAGGCATAATGTTTCAACCCAACTGATGACAACTGGTGTTTCTGTTGGGTCACCAGTTTTCGCCACAATATAGCTGAAATATTGCTGAAGTTGGCGTAAAACATCAATCAATCAATCAATCAATCTGTTGGGTCACCACAAAGTCCAGGTGGTAATTTTGACTTATCATATTTTTCTTTAGGGCAATTTACATTCATGCTGATCGGCTGCCCCTCGTCGATGACATCTTTTAGTTTAAAGGTTTCCCATTGACATCAGTGTTTGCCCTACATCCTTTTGCTATATGGGAATGTCGGCGACATCTGTTGCACGTAAGTGGAGGGTATGTATATGTAGATGTTCCTTGTTGTTGTTGGCCGTAAGTACTACCTCTACCAAAACTTCTGCCAGTACCTCTGCCTCGATAAGTAAATCCAAGTCCTCTGGCCTGACCTCTCCCTCGAAATTGACTATGTCCCTGAAATTGTTGTTGGCGTCTTGGATGAAATCTTCTGTAACCCTGTTGTTTTAATTCTGTTTATTTTGGTTAGACTCGAGTTTTTCCAGACGGGTGTTAATCTGTTTCAAAATTCCTGTTAAATCTGATTCATCTTGACCTGCAATTGCCTGCTTTGATGTTGCTTTTACTTTAGCTGGATTATCTAATTCATGCTCCCTTTCTAGTCTCCTAAGTGCAACGCGTAAACTGTCAAATGTGTCGAAGCGTATCTTCTCATAGCGACTGAAATCTTTAAGGTGTGGTCTTAATTCCTTCCAAAGCATGTCATGTAACATCTTATCAGCTTGCTGAGATGGTACTTCTCCAGACTGGATGGCTTTATCTAAAATTCCTTAAAAGTCTCAACGTGGGAGCCATTTGTAAATGGGCGGATAAAGCACCAAGCATAGAGTTTATGATTCTTTATTACTGATTTTAAATTACCTTACAAGTACACAAACATAACAAAACATAAAATAAATAGAATTGTCTCATGTAAACTGGTGTGAACAAAAGTACATTTCACAAGACAAAAAATACAATGAAACTAAAATAAAACAGACAAAACACACAGACATAAAACCAAAAATGCATATTTCATATAACATTGATCTTACCCTATATATAATACAGAAGGCTTAAGATAGATCCTTCTTAATCAATCATACTATGAAGCCAATTATAAGGTCTCTCTAATGTTAGCATACAATGTTATATCTGCAATATACAGAATTAGGGTTCATAAATACAAGGGAAATAATAAAGACTATTTAATTCAAAAATATGGTTCAACATAAATATAACAATAAAATATAATAAGTATGGTATTGATTAGGTATTAATAAGCTCTGAAGCCAAGTATACTTAGTTTAACAAAATACCAATACTGAGCTCATTTATATCAAATTAGAATTTGGCTTTCATTCATTCAAAATCACTGTTATTCTGGTCCGTTCAACAGTATTCTCTTTCACAATTATTCAAATGGAAACTGTGCACTAATTAGTAATATTAGAGGTTTAGAAATATTAAACACTAACATGAAAGGTGAAATATTCAGATACACAAGAATTCAGACACTGGCAATAATAATTTGAAGTCAACTGTCAGACATGTTTGTTAAAGTGTGGTGTCTTGAAATGTAATCACCCACCCAAGTATAAAATGATATGCATGACCAAACAAGGATAATGAAACTACAGTTCAAATAAAGGGAGAGATTGCAATGTACACAGTAAAGTTAACCAAACGTGCCACAGTCCAAACATAGTAAAAACTAACATAAAGGACACAGAAATGTTAAGTAGAAAAGAATGATGAATCTCAATATAATAAAAGTAACTATATAATAATAATAATCTGCAAATAGAAATAAATATCAGTATAATATATACACTACTACATACAGATAATGTGGCCATAATTTATTATGCATTTTATAAAATACCGGTACTGTAAGTTTTTCTTTTTTTCTCTTCTCTGCCTGTTTCGAAATACAAAGATTCCTTGCTTGCAAATCTTGTTAGACCAGTGACTATTCTTGCAGCTTCTTATTGAATATTTTTAATTTATCAGAATCCCTCTGAAAGCATCCATCCCAAACTTCACAGGTATACACCAGCACTGATCTAATAAAAGTAAGATAAATATTAGACAATACCTTTTTGACAAAGTAAACTTTAATTTACGGAGTACATTTATTTGTTTATAAGCTGATTTCGAAATATTATCAATATGTGTAGTCCAACTCCCATCAGATGGCAGTGTTAAACCTAAATTCTTATGATTATTGACAACTTCTACACGTTCATTGTCAAATATAATATTCAATGCAGGACCACCTCTGTTTGAAATTACAAGGGCTTTTGTTTTACGTGGGTTAAAATGAACCAACCATCTATCCGCCCATTCCTTCAATTGACGAAGGTCACTATTAATTTCTAATTCTAGAACATCATAGTTTTGCTCCGAGTAAGCAAGAGAAGTATCATCGGCAAACAAGCGTGCTATTTTTTTAAATTCTCTGCAATATCATTTATATATAATAAGAAAAGTAACGGGTCCAACACTGATCCTTGTGGTACTCCCGCTTCTACCACATTTTGTTCACTACACTCATTATTGTTTTCTGTTACCAATGTAGTCAATGGTCCACCTCAACATGTCACCAGAAATTCCATACAAGCTAAACTAGCATGCAATACCCTATCAAGTGCTTAAATTTCGATATGTCATAAAATATTTAGACAGTTGACAATCTATCATCAAGATTTTTACATATCCGATGATACATTTCTAGTAACTGAAACACTATGGAATGTCCATGAAGAAAGCCAGATTGATGAGAATATAAAAGAGAATGTGCAACAATATAATTATAAATGTATTTGTATACAGCTCGTTCCATAATTTTACTAATACATCCCAAAAGAAAGATTGTTCTATAGGTTGACGGAACGCTCTTATTTTCTTTTTTTAATAGAGCCATTACTCTAGCAATTTTCCGTTTGTGTGGAAATTCCTACGCAATAAAAAATTTTAAAGAATCGATAATGGCTAGGATGGGCTGTTGCTGTTGACATTTGATGGCTAATAGCATCATCTCCACATGCTTTCCTAGTTTTAAGCTTAAATAGTAGATCCTTAACATCTTGTTCTTTAATAACTATATTGTGTAAAACTGAATCCGATTTTAATGGCATATCTTAAATTTGGTCCGATTCGTTTCATCCTTACCCGATCTAGGACGACTACGTGATCGACCTAACCCGGTTAGTGAACAAAAACGAACGAATCGGTGTAAAAAATGACGAAGATGGTCTTGGAGCTGTTGCGTATTCTGCAATGGACATTTTAGATTTTTAGGAGGACGAGCTTTCTTCATTTCTATACACTAAACAAATTATCTTATTATCCTATAATTAAATAATGTTGTATTTTCCTCTTAGTCGGAAAAATATGTTAGGGAGGGACAATTTACCCTCTAATTATTAACTAATCTATCAAGGACTAATTACTTATTTTCATTTTCATTTTTTCAAGTTATATTCAGTTACGAATGCTGCTACAGCATTAAAACGGTCGTTAAGTTGGTTACTTATTCCCTATTCCCTATTTATTATTTATTTATTCCCTATTCCATATTCTCTATTCGCTATTTACTTATTCCCTATTCTCTATTCGCTGTTTACTTATTCCCTATTCCCTATTCGCTATTTCCTTATTCCCTATTCCCTATTCGATATTTACTTATTCCCTATCTATTCGCTATTCCCTATTCGTCATTTATTTATTCCCTATTCGCAATATACTTATTCCCTATTCGTCACTTACTTATAATCCTTAACTTGTTTGTTGATTGACTGATTGATTGATTTCTTCTATTAATTAATTGATTGATTCGTTAGTATGTTGATTGATTGATTTGTGTTTAACACCAACTTTAGCGATACTTCAGTAAGATCAAATAAAACAGTCGTTTAAAATATAGTAAAGCTTTGTATAAATAAAACAAATTTCTGAAAGACCATCTTCTTTTACAGAGTGCACTATAGTATACACTGCATTCGTATTTGAAAAATACTGTAGAAGCAGAGGCTGACACCTATGAAATAACTAATATTTCATATAACAGGTACAATGTATGTGTTGTTTTGTGTTATCTATTGCTAGAAATGAGTTGCTAGATGTGAAACCACTCCATTAGCACACATGCATACGTCTCCATGCTCCGCTGGAACCCTGTTACCTATTCGTTTCTTATTCGATTTTCGCACGTTATCACTCTCTCGTGGGTTGCTCTGTGTTGTTATGTGTTATCTAATGCTAAAAATGAGTTAAAAGATGTGAAATCAATCCACTAGCATACATGCATATATACGTCTCCATGCTCCGCTGGAGCCGTGTTACCTATTCGTTGCCTATTCGATTTTCGCACGTTATCTCTCTCTTGTGAGTTGCTATGTGTTGTTTTGCGTTATCTATTGCTAGAAGTGAGTTGCTGGATGTGAAATCATTCATTAGCACACATGCATAAATATCCTGAAAAAAGTGGAAATAAATAATCTGGCCTGCACATCCAAGAAAATAAATAATCTGACCTTAGATTTATTGGTACCATACGATTATGTTATTGAGAATAAAAATTTTCGCTGTGAAGCGGCGAAAAATAAATATTCTGGCCCGTAAAATTATGAAAATGAATAATCTGGCTAGACCGAAACTGCCAGGCCCCCCTCAGAATCAAATTGTCGTCCCCTTACCTATTCGTTACCTATTCGATTTTCGCACGTTATCACTCTCTTGTGAGTTGCTATATGTTGTTTTGTGTTATCTTTTGCTTGAAATGAGTGGCTAGATGTGAAATCACTCCATTAGCACACATGCATACGTCTACTTGCTCCGCTGGAACCCTGTTACCTATTTGTTGCCTATTCGATTTTCGCACGTTATCTCTCTCTTGTGAGTTGCTATGTGTTGTTTTGTGTTATCTATTGCTACAAATGAGCGGCTAGATGTGAAATCACTCCATAAGCACACATGCATACGTCACCATGCTCCACTGGAACCCTGTTACCTATTCGTTGCCTAATCAATGTTCGCACGTTATCACTCTCTTGTGAGTTGGTATATGTTGTTTTGTGTTATCTATTGCTAGAAATGAATTGCTAGATGTGAAATCACTCCATTAACACATTGCCTACGTCTCCTTCCTCCGTTTTAACCTTGTTACCTTTTCGTTGCCTATTCGATTTTCCGACGTTCACTCCTCGTAGTGAAATGTTATGTATTTGATTTTTTGTTATCAATAGTTAGAAATGAGTTCCTAGATGCGAAAACACTCCAGTAGCACAGATGCCTACGTCTCCATGCTCCACTGGAACCCTATTACCTATTTGTTGCCTATTCGGTTTCCGGACGTTATCGCTTTCTAAGTTGTTAAGTGTTGTTTTTGTTATTTTTTGTTAAAAATGAGTTCCTAGATGTGAAATCATACCCTTTCCCCCAATTTCTTTAGTGTGATCTGCTATTTTAAGATTCCCCGCTAAGTCATCTTCCCTTCTCTGATGCCATGTCATCCTTCCCTTTTCCCTCTCCTTTTAACCTTTGTATCTATAATATAAATGCTTGAGACGTTCCGCATATATTTCATCCATTTTGAGATATTCGCGCCATTTGTCCGCCATTGCGGACGTAAGAGAAGACATCCCATTAATCGACCAATCAGGAATTTTGTACATGTTCAATCCACCTAAAAAGAAACCTAGAAACTGGAAGTGTGGACATGAGCCGCGTCCATATAACATATAGAGCGTACTATAGCTCAGTATCGTTCTTCCCATTGGAAGAAACAGTCAACATGTTCTCCTTTGAGACGTTTGCAAAGCATTTTACCGAGAAGAGAAGCCTGTAACATCATATGAAAAGCCACCTAGCGGACGAGGATGCTTATACCTGTGACGTGTGTGGGAAAGACTTTGCCATTGCCAAGAAGGATGCGCGAGATAGGCATCAGAAAAACCACCAGCAAGGACAGAAGTCGGAGCAGACCTGCAGCTGCAGCGTCTGTGACAAGGTGTTCACCGGAACTGATAACAGAAGAAGACACGAAGCGGCCCACAGCTACAGCCTGAGATGTGAAGTATGTGGCCAATGCTTCAATGACCCATTCACCCTAGCACGTCAACGTGCCCTGTATGAAAGACCAGATGGCAAGGAAAGACCACCGATGAAGAGACAAGGTGTACCAGCGCCTGGACCTGTAGTTAAGCAGACAAGGACAGAGTCACTTTCACCCATCGAGAGTCCTGTTGAACCTGTGGTGTTGCCGGAAGATCCAGAGACTAGGACCCTGTACCTGAGGAACTACAGGTCCATCCGAACAGAAGAGGCGACCGGTAACCGCGTCCAGGACCGGTTCTACTTCACTTTGCACTAGCTTGATCTGACGATTTAACCTTTCAATAGATGGTGCGGTACCTGGCCAGCCAGCAGACCACAGCTGTGAAGATAAACCTGTCCTTTTGGTTTATCCTGAGACACTTACAGACTGGAGAACTGCAGTACTACCATCCGAGCCAGAACAACGCCGGGTTTTTTAGACGCCAGAGACTAAGACCCTGTACCTGAGGAACTAGAGGTTTTTTAGACGCCACATCTCATTGAACGGCCGAAGATTTATAGAAATTCATCGTGGAGCTGAGTAGACACGATGTCCTGGAGTATGTACGGCAACAGAGAAAAGATACCAAATGGGTAGTCCACCTGCTGACGAATGTAACATAATAAGCTGATCAAGCATCCTATTGGTGCCAGAGTGGTTTAACCTGATTACCTGTACCTGAACAGAGCAGTAGCAGCCTTAGTTCGTGTATCCAATGGTATGTTTGAGGATGATCTGTGTTTATGCAGGTGTTTGGCTGTGCACATAGGTGCTGCAGTGAGAGATGTCGAGACTCAAGTCAAGACATACTACAAGAAATACCTCCAGAACAGACAAATGTCTTCAGAGTTCCAGGGTGTGTTTGGATGACTTGGTGGTGTTAGAGCATTTGTTCCAGGTCAACGTCTTTGTCTATGACCTCCAGCAGACAAAATATGGACATGTTGCAGCTAAATTGGTACGACGACCATCTTACAGCTACGAGAGCACGATGAACCTGAACCTTTACCAGCAGCATTTTAGCAACACTACAGATATGGAGAATTACAGCCACAGCTACTTGTGTTCGAAGTGTCACAGATTGTGGACTAATATTGGTATGCTGCATCGTCATGAGAAGACCTGTACTGGAGAGGTAATCTACAAGTTTCCCGGAGGCTTATGATCTTTGAGCAGTTGGAAGACGAGTCCATCTACGTAGCAGATGAAGATCGTTATTATCCTTACAGAGCCAAATATGAAATCGAGGTAATGCTGCAGCCCACAGAAGAAGACCTTTCGAGAAAGTGGAAAGGAACAACCAACATGTTTTGCTGAGCGTGTCTGTGTGTTCCAACGTGCCTTAGTACACGATACCAGTGTGCTTTGTGTCCGAGGGTGATTCAAAGAAGACTGTGGAGTCTACCTGATAGAGATTAGCGATGATACCTACAGAAGATTGATAGAGAAGTACGAAGATGTGTTCCAGAAGATCAAGGAAAGACTTTGGAGAAGAAGCACTACCTTTATAAGATACAGCAGAAGTTGGAGTGAAAGAACTGCCAGTGGTAGGATATAACTCGGGAAAATATTATGTTAATGCCATGAAAATAGTTTCTTTTGCAAAACTGATGAAGAGTCATAAGACAAATTACGGAGTGAAGAGAAGTAACAGTTTTTCGTGTGAAGAATGAAGTGCTGAAGTTCCTGCATACTACCATACTACCAACTTCCTGGCTCCTGGATTTAGCTACAGTTAGTTCCTGAAAGTGTATGGTTGTGTTGAGGAGAAGGGATTTTTCCCTTATGAGTGGATGACGTCCTGGGAGGAATTGGAGGTGAACCAGCCGCTACCGCACGATGCCTTCTTCAGCAGTTTGAAGAATAGTAACATTACAGAAGAAGAGTACCAGCTGTACCAGAGAGTGTGGGAAGACCAGCAGATGACAAGCATGAGGGACTTCCTGGTTTGGTACAACAATAAAGATGTAGAGCCTATGTTGGAAACCATCGAGCGGATGTACCAGTACTACCACAACAAGAACGTGGATATCTTCAAAGATGGAATCAGCCTAAAACGACTGACGTTATAGTATATGTTCCAGTACTTGGACAGCTACTTCACCTTGTCTGATGAAAAGAACAAAGACTTGTGCGTCGGAGAGAGACTCGGTCATCGACTGGTTTGAATGGGAAGCTCATCAGACTCATCAGACTGGTTACAACAACAAACACCGGGGCAAGGACAAAGAAAAGCTGATTGGGATGAGAAGATTGCCTGTGGATGGTTATGTGAATGAGACCAACATGGTGTAAGAGTTCTAGGAATGTTACTGACATGGGCATGATTGGGTGTTAAATTAGGGAAACACAGATGAAGAAGGCCAGACGAATGGTTATGGTGTTACACAGATATAGAAATGTGAATGGGAGAAGATGAAGATGGAAGATCCGACTGTGGAAGATTTTGTTAAGAACAGACAGAGACCGTGTGATGGGCAGTTCAAGATATCAGAGTAGTCTCTTAATGAAGCGGTGTTGGATGACCGGATCTTCGGTGCTGTTTAAGTCGGCTTGGAAGTACCCGACGACCTAAATGAGAAAATTGCAGAGATGTCTCCCATCTTGAAGAGTACAGAAATGTCCAGGAAAAATATTGGAGATCACATCAGAACTTATGCTGAGGAAAAGGGATCATGATCTAGAAGAGGAAGTGTATAATTGGTAGCATATTTAGGGAGAAGATCCTGATCATTACATCGTTGCTGAAGTGGTATGCGCAACATGGATTGAAGGTGACGATAATTCATCAAGTGGTGGAGTTTACTCCAGGTATAGGCTAGATGTTTCCAGCTGTTTGGTGACCAAGTGAATTATAGCAGAAGAGCCGGGGATCCCATCAAGAAGCTTGTTGCCGAGACGATGAAATTGGAGGGCAACTCATCCGATGGAAAGACAGTGACCAACAATGAGCGCCATACTGATGTGCTCTTTTTCCAGGACACGCAAGTGAGTCGACATCTGGTGGATCCATCCTTCCGGAGATGCAATCAGACGAGACAACGTTCGAGTTGGAGGTGAGCATGAAGATCTAAACCATCCACCTGGACCTTCCCCTGCAGATTGGATTTTTTGTACCAGTATGGGAAGTGGAGGATGCTGCAGTTTGATAACAACTTCCTGGATGTATTTGTTGATAGAAGGGATTTCCAGTATTATTCTATGGACACCGATAAGCGATACAAGGCTCTATCTGCAGAGACTTTTGAAGAGATGATCAAGCCAGAGATGAAACATCGGTATGAAATAGAGAAGACAAACTGGTTTCCTTTAGAGGACATTCCAAAACATGCAGCGTACGACAAGGGGACCCCAGGCTTGTTCAAGGAAGAGTATATTGGAGATAGTATCATCGCCTTGTGCACCTAGACGTCCAACTGCTTCGGAAAAATGATAGGTTCAGCTTCAATTAGTGCTACTTCCGGTTGGGCTTGCGTTGCGCATTCCTATTACTTTCAACTTCCAGTCATCTGACTTCCCTTTTCGTTATTTCCTGTCAATGTCACTTCCGGTAACGTCATTTCCGGTGCCACCTGTGCTAATATACTACAGGCAACGAATAGGCAACAGGGTTCCAGCAGAGCATGGAGACGTATGCATGTGTGCTAATGGAGTGATTTCACATCTAGCAACTCATTTCTAGCAACAGATAACACAAAACAACACATAGCAACTCACAAGAGCGAGATAACGTGAGAGAATCGAATAGGCAACGAATAGGTAACTGGCTTCCAGCGGAGCTTGGAGACGTATGCATATGTGCTAATGGAGTGATTTCACATCTATCAACTCATTTCTAGCAAAAGATAACACAAAACAACTAACAAGAGCGAGATAACGTGCGAAAATCGAATAGGCAACGAATAGCTAACAGGGTTCCAGCGGAGCATGGAGACGTATATGCATGACTTTGTGTGCTAATGAAGTGATTTCACATCTAGCATCTCATTCATTTCTTATACCAGTAAAAGGAAGCTTTTGTTTTCTTAAACCCTATTGCAACGACGTCTCTTGTACAAATGAATCAATTAAACTAAGTTTTTGTTAATATATTTATCAATCACGTGCTGCTGTGACGTCACTGGTATAGAGAATGCGCTGCCGTTAGTGTTTAAATGTTATGTATGTTAAACTGAAAAAAATGCATCATTTTTTACATTAAAGTCATTCTAAAATCTCTTATCTAATTCCTTTTAAATATATACGGAAACATATTTTCGTTCTTTTTTTCAATCGGGATATTTATCTTCCAATGTTATCACTTTCTTGGCAAGAAATTTTTCCTTGATCCGCTAGTACTTGGGCGATTTTCTGAATTCTGAGAGGACAGTACTTGTCAAAAGAAGTCGTTGTCAAACAATGCATCTTCCATTCTGGCAATGATTAAAACAAAATCCTGGTTTTTGCCTTTTTGTTTAATGCCGTTATAAGCTCTAGTACATGTAGTGCGAAAGTGACTAAACCTTCTTACATCATACGCATGTTCATCTTAGAAATCTCAAGTAGGCTAATAGATCAAATTGTCAAAAGTTATACAATAGCTTCGATATTTTAGACGTACCTTTTACATGAAATATTAGTTATATCATAGGTGTCAGCCTCTGCTTCTACAGTATTTTTCAAATACGAATGCAGTGTATACTATAGTGCACTCTCTATAAGAAGAGGGTCTTTCAGGAATTTGTTTTATTTATACATAGCTTAACTATATTTTTAATGACTGTTTTATTTGATCTATCTGAAGTATTGCTAAAATTGGTGTTAAAACCAATTAATCAATCAACTTACTAACCAATCAATCAATTTACTCGTTTAATTCAAAAACTATATTATGGCATTTGTCATATGCGCCCTCATTTGTTGTAAATTTCAGGTTTGCTGTATCTTTATGCTAATATTGTATTTTGTTTCATTACAAATGGTCGTCTAGATGTTAAATTATCAAAGTAGATTCACCACAATAACCTTAACAAATAATAATTACTCTTGTTGCATTTAATTTCATTCTCTTTAAATTTCATCCGCTATCTTTAAACCGAATGCGCCGATCATTTTAAAACGGTCTAACTCGGGTAAACCCGGGTGAACTCAAATTTAGAAACGAATGCAAAACCGAATAGACCGGAAGCAAACGGTCTAACCCGGGCAAGAGAAACAAACCGCCCCTTTGTTTCTGGATCCAGAAACGCTGGTATTGTATAATAAATACAATTTCCTTTCCTTAATTTCCTTACTAAAATCCAGTATGACCTTGTATCATTTTTACAAAGAGAATCAATAAATTCATTAACACTTAAGAAAAATTGTTCACGTGCAGGTTTCATCATATTATTTACCTTATTACTTTGTGATTTATATTTTAAAAGTGATACATCAGTGATACATGTTTGTTTCTGTCTATTTTATGTAGTCGAACGCGATGTCAATTTCCCTCCTAATTTCCTGATTATTCGAATGCGAGCTTATGTTGACGGTACATTCCTGGTTATCATGAGGGTTATAACAAAATTACCGAACAGAGTTTTCAAGAGCCGATGTCCATGAAAAAAAGGACAAATGGGGTAGAAACCACCGCAAAAATTGTCGACCGCAATGGTCCTGACTATGTACAGGCTATTCAAAAGAAATGGCAGGTTAAACCGTTTTTTTTTTGTTTTTTTTTTGCATGCTAAACCTTCCCTTCCATTACGGTAGTGTCCGGTAGCAACTCAACAGCAAATTGTTGATATTGAAAGGCCGTAGACAGTTAAAAGAAATGAACATCCCATATCAAGAAACTTGTTTGTGAAATTTTCAGACATCAAATTGATGCTCCAAATCCATTTAAAAACTGTTCCCAATTAAAATTTCCGATTTCATCATTTAGAGATTCATAGTCTGCTTGTCTATAAAGCCATACTTTTCGCATAAATGATGTATTTAGGTTATGTGGCAGTTTTATATGGATCCGAATAACTTCAGAATCAATAAATATTTCAGCATTTGATAGAAGTACGGATCTAACAATGTCCCCATTCTCATGGGTTCATTCATTACATTTTTAAATCAAATCAGCAAATAATGTCGTGTAATCTGCTATTGGAAATTGATAACAAATTGATGTTAAGATCACCAGTAACAACAATATCACTAGTATAAGTTAATGATTATACACAATGATTTCATATAATACACAAATGAGGACACAGTGGTTGAAGATTCCCCCCACTTCTAGTTGTTGTTTGTACAGTCCGATATACAAAAGAATGTGAGCTCTCGTTTAGAAAAGATAAAAAAATCAATTGCATTGTTTATGTCTGTAGTTATGTGCTTTTAAAAGTTACTTATAATATGAAATATTCTAATTTTTCATGTGAATGTGACAGACTTCGATATATACAAATGACAAAAAGTTTTTGATTGGAACTACTTTGCATATTTTAGAAGAAAAATGATATTTTCGGAAATTTGACTCTTATGGATCGTAGTGTTTCTCATACCTTGACATTGACCAGAAAAAGTATGCATTTTCTTTAAATAATCATCTTTTCGTGTGCCAATTTTCGGCAGGGTACATGCAGCGGTTCCGATACAACAAATTAAATAAAATTACCATATTTCGACGTGTAACTTTCTGTTTTTGTTTACAAAATCGATTACTACTCACTTAGGCACGTGGTTTCTTTGAATGCCCTTTCAATGAAGACACGCCTCTTTTCCTGATCGCTACGTAGACTTGAAAATTGAACCAATGAAATCTTGTGATGATGATTACCATTGAGATTGTGGGTATAAAAGGTAAATGGTGCTGTGTAAGGCCAACACTTTTCCAGAGAGTTGTCTGAACCAGACGATCAGTGAATAGTGCTCACATCGACAATCAACAATGGAACTTCCAGTTCTTAAGGCCTGCGTCTTGGAGGGGAAGAAACTGACCTGGGATATACAAGCCAGTTCCCACGAAGTGTAAGTGACTCTCTGCTGGAAAACGGAGTTACTCAATATCCCTTTATTGTTAATTTGGAACCCGTCAACAAGGCCCTCCAGGCCCTTAAAAAGAAACACCAGTCTCCTTCAACTAGGCGAAGAAACGACAAGCGTCTCAAACAGTTCAAGGAGAAACGGAACAAGGCCGTTGTTGGTAAAGCTGAATCGTGCAGCCAGACAGAAGACAGAACCACCAGCGATCATGATACGCAGACAGCAAGTAACACCTCGACAAGCGTGCAGACTAACACCAAGGTTACCACTAAACGTAACCATGCAACGCAAGACAGACCAGTAAATAAAGGTTTCCCACTAACGCCTACGAAGTACAGATACCCTCTCAACCTGGAATTCAGGTCAGTTAAAAGAGACGCAAGTCATACGAAATCCGTATGTACCAGATAGATATTGTACATTGACCACATTCTACGATGGGATAACTCACCTATCACCAGATTTAGCTGAGAATGAGTACGATATAGACAATCCTGGGTACGCTTGTGCTGAAGAAACTTTTTATGAAGCTGAAGGAGTGAGATCACCTACACCAGTAGTCCAGCAGCGCCGACCTGACAGAAAGAAAATGAAACCAAAAAGAACAGAGTATTCGAACAGATCATAGGTTCCTTAAGTTGTGTACTCAGGGCGCAATACCCCTAGTGGGTAGCCGCCTTCCAACAACCGTAATCAGGCCAACATAACTTTGCTTAGCAACATCGAAAAACTTTGTTGGATCGCTTCGTTTCTTATGCAGAAATCGTCACTAAATTTGCCTATAAATTAAGTATGTTAAAAAAGTCTCTCTGTACATACATTTTTTTCAAGTCCGATAGTAATTATTTTATCCAGTCTACCCATTGAATATTTTTATCACGACAGTGAATTATCTAAGAAATTCTTGCATCACCCTTTCTTGTGGGCAAGTTTAATCACCTTTTCCTTACAAAGCATCTTTAGGTCTGGGAATTGAATAAAGTTTTCACTAAATATTATATTCGTCTATTTTTTTTAATCTCAAGATTGTGTCGATTGTTTACTTTCGTCGCCATGCTCATATTTTGTTAAGAAAAATTTATGAACACAGAAGAGCTTTTCTAGAAGGGAGACAAAATCATACCACTAGATTGCCGTCTTCAATCCTTCTTTAGCGGGAATTAACCTCAAACTATAACCATGTTTCAATTACTTCGTTAAGTGTTATTAATCTTTCTGTCTTTGGCCCGCTGAAAGGTTTGTTTGTTCAGTCCTCGCTGTCATACATGTCATATATTTACATTAAATATGGAATTCTCTACACCGGACCTTCTCTGTCATATTTTCTTCAATTCTGTCCCTCAATTCTCAATGTCTCCAATTTCAATAATTTCCACTTCAAGGTTGCCGTTAGATTTTCGAATTACCATATTTAAAATGAACAATGTGTATTTGTTTTATTAAGTCAATGCGTTTCCGGATATGAAAGACCTGTTATTGATATTTTCATTTCTATATACGGTAATTCTTGTTAGATTTTTCTTTAAATTGATTTTTTTCGCTTTGATATATCATTAGATTGCCACAACAACACGAAGCGATAATTCATAAGAGCATGGGGAACACAAAGAGCAAATATTTTAAGGGGGTGGTAAAGGGGGTCCCCAACACGAAAGAACGTGCTTAAAAATTGCCGAAAACGAAACACGAGTGATAAAAATGACCAATCACGAAGCACGGAAAATTGCTGCTCGTAGTTCGCCGAAAACTTGAGAAGCCATTATCATTTATGGTCATTCATGCATCTTTTCAAAAGTTTTTTTACCTGAAAGCTCTTAAAATGAATGAAAATCTGTGAAATTTTGCTCTGTGATACTTTCCGGTATCGTTACAATTCTATAATTGTAACAAGTTCCAATTTTTTACAGAAAAATGAACATGCAGGGTTTCCGACTGATTACTTGTAAATGAAATATCATACTGTCTTTAAACTTGATGTGTAAATTGTTTACCACAACAGCGGGAAATCTAGTGGTATAAAATTATCTCCCTTCTAGAAAAACTCTTCTGTGATTATAAGATTTTTCTGATCAAAATAAGAGCATGGCGACGAAAGTAAACAACCGACAAGATGTTAAGATTTAAAAAAGAAACAGACGAATACAATATTTAGTTCAAACGTCATTCAATTACCAGACCTTTGCTCTATAGGGAAAAATGATTAAACTTGTCCATAAGAAGGATTGATTCGAGAATTTCTTAAATAATTAATTGTCGTGAAAAAAATATTCAATTGACAGACTGGTCAAAATCAATTGCTATCGGGTGTTAAAATGCATGTACCCTGACAAAATTTTACCCCTCATTTTATGTACAGATAGATTTTTTAACATACATCATTTATAGACCACTTTAGTAACGATTACTGCGTAAGAAACGATGTCATCCAAAAGGTCTTTCGTTGTTGCTAAGAAAATTATGTTGTCCTGAAACAGCGCCATTTAATTTTTATACCCGGTAATCATCATCACAAGATTTCATTGTTTCATTGGTCAAGTCTACGTATCGACCAGGAAAAAGAGGCGTGTCTTCATTGAAAGAAACCACGTGTATGAGTGAGTAGTATTCGATTTTGTAAACAAAAATGGAAAGTAAAACAGCGAAATATCGTCTTTTTTTAATTTATTGTATCTGAACCGCTACATGTACCCTGCCGAAAATCGGCACATGAAAAGATGATTATTTAAAGAAAAAGAATATTTTTTTCTGGTCAATGTCAGGCTTTAAGAAACGGTACGATCCACAAGTCTCTATAAGAGGAAAATTATCAAAAATATCATTTTTCTTCTTAAATATGCAAAGTACATTCAATCAAAAACTTTTTGTCATTTGTATATATGGAAGTTTTTCACATGCACATGAAAAAGTAGAATATTCTACATTATAAGTTACTTTTAAAGCACCTAACAACAGACCTAAACAATGTAATCTACTTTTTTATCCTTTCTAAGCGAGAGCTCACATTCTTTTGTTTAAATACCACTGGATATTACAAGTTTAATTTTTGGATCAGGGGTACATATACGGTTCTGGAGTTATCCCTCTTTTCTCTAATTTCTATCCAGTTTTCACACTTCCTGAACGGTGTGGAAACATTTGTTCTCCTCTCTAGAGAGGAGAACAAGTTTCGTGAGATTTCCCGCCAAATTTATTCGGAACACAATTCTCGGTGTTTTTCATCCAGTCATTAGAGAAACAGTTTCCAAAACTTAAACACGTTAAATATAGTTTCCATAACGAGAACTAGTTGATTATGAAATTTCTCACATCTCGTTAAATAAATTTTGAAATGTTAAAGAGCTCGGCAAGCCTCGCTTTCAAACATTTGCAAAATTTATTTAACTCGATGTGAGAAATTTCATAATCAACTAGTTCTCGTTATGGAAACTATATTTAACTTTGAAATTTTGTGAAACGTGGCGGGGTATCATGTAATGCACCATTACTATTTTTTCTTATTTATTTATTTTTATTTTGTTTTTTTTTTCTTACTTTTTCAATTTTTTTTTCTTTTTTGTTCAATACTCGTTTGCTGAAGATCGTGGCATGTGATTATAGTTTTCGGCCATTGTGGGTGTTTCCTGTTATTTGTCCTACATTAATGTAATGTCGGGTTAAAAAAAATAACTATTATCACCTTGAGCCAGGACATATGTCGTCACAGAGCTAAAAAAAATAGCAAAGCCACAGGCACTTGTTTCATACAAAAAAAATCAGTCCCTCCCTCTCTTCTTCCCGGAAGAGGAGATGGAGGGACTGTTTTTTATGAAACAAGTGCCTGTGAGAAAAGCCCTCCACACATATCATCAAGCCAAAACATTGATATCTATGATAAATAATGAAAGGATATGCAGTAGACAAAGTCAATAAGTAGTCTTTAAAAATACATGGTAAAGCCAAAAAATGGAACAACGCTTTTATTGTTTTTCTTCACATTGAAGTCACCATGAGGCATATGTTTTATCTAGATAAAAAGGTATATTGGCCACATATCTGCTGTGCAACTGACAAGATTATAAAATGACATATATGATGTCCGTTGCAAATTAAACTAGTATGTCAATTGTTCGAAGAACAATTGATAGGTCTATCCGGAAGTTGTGCCATAATGCTCTCATTTCAGATTAACCGATTAAACTAAGACACTATATATATATACCTTTAATATGTACATTTATCAATATACATTGACGTAAAACGAAAGTTTTTGTTGTCCATGACACGTTGATATTGACCTGATTTTGAAAGAAACATCTTCCTGTACTTTTTTGTATTTAATACATTATTGTTACTATAATGGTATTAAGCGACAAGCAAAAGAAAACCGGAAATCGATTGTCGAAAATCAGTTTTTGGTCAATAGGTTCCAAACTGTTGGTTTAATCACCCTTTCCTTTGCTACAAATGTAGATCGTAACAGGACACACATTTTCTCCAGCATTTTTATCCACTATCTATTACTGTTTTTGAATACATCCAATAGCAACGTCTCATACCAAAGTTCAAAGTTTTGTAGCAATAACTCGTATCACCTACACATGTTTGTTCAACGCAAAGGCCTCATATAAATATATAGGTGGCCTGAATTAATTGGATCGACCTCTCAATTGCAGTCCGAAAAGTCATTGTGTGAAATTATCTCCCTTCTAAACATGCTAATGAGGTGGGCGTCTACTTCGTCAGCCATATTTTAGGAACCCGGCGTCTGTTGATGGTCCATATTAACGGCTAGATATTAAGCTTGTTCGGGTATATAAATCACAAAGGAACGATGCATTAGTAAAACAAAACATTTACAAAATAAAAGTTAACAATTGGTCTGCTATTGCACGTTAAATTGTTTATAGTTGATGTCAAATGTCTTCACTGCAACCACACAAAAATTAACCTGGCGACAATAAAATATTATTAAAAGGCAAAAAATTACCGGGGGCGGACACAATTTCTGTATTAAAAGATAGCCAAAGGATTAATCTTGATGGGGAAATATGAAATAATTGATTTCAAAGATGTATATTTTCAAGATCCAAAATGATATCCCGTAACCAAGGAATAAGTGAGGGTGGTATTTTCCATTGTGTTCATTGTTTGGCGGTAAATGTTACTTATAAACACTGCCGAGGCACTCACAGGGATCAATGTACCCCATTATGGTAAAATTATACGAAATTAACGGGAATGTTTGTAGATTTCTGTATCTAAATATTTATTTGGAACCGTAGTAGAATGTTTACTTTTCCATTTAATACATTAAAACAAACTATAGATAAAAATCAAATTACGATTAATTGAATGGGCCTCTGACTCGTAAGTTGTAATCATGACGTATGTAGGTAAATTCGATTTCATTTCTAAAAATAGAGCCAGTATGTAGCAGAATACACTAACTTTGGGGTTTTATTCTGGGTAATTGCGTGGAAGGGCGGAAATGAAAATTTGCACACGTATTCATCAATTCTGTTTTAATCAGTATGCCAATTTTGGAGAAAATCCAAAGATGTATATTTCATTCATCCAGAATTATAGTCACCCAATTCAGTCCACTTAAACCGCAATTTACGCACTAATTACAAACTTAACAATCAAACGGCGAACATTTACATTATTTCTATACTTTAATGAAATACATGATTTCAAAAATCATTCAATTATCCTGTTAGAAGCAACTTTTTGGAATTTGTAACTACGGAAAACAATCTGAGTAGACCTTTTTTGTTTCGTTTAATGAAGAGTTCCATTTCTTTTGTTAAAAACTAATCACTTATCGGCCTGATTGTTCTTGGAACAACTGAGGTTCCAATTTTATCAGCTTCGCTGAAGTTTTCATCTGAATGTGCACAGCAAATGGTTGAAAATATTATATAAATACATTTTGCAGAACAATGATTTTAACACACGAAAAGTTTGTCTGTTTCAATACTTACTAGTTTAATAGCAGATTTATTAAGTGCATACGTTTTCACAAATAAAAAAAAAATTATTTAAGAATATGTTGAAAGATATTTTTCAATGTTGGTAATTTTGATAAATGAAAAACTGGGCAGTTATTTATTTTATTTCATGATTTTCTACAAATTGTATTATTTTTATCTCAAAAATGTGCAGATGGTCATACAAACTGTTACACATATTTCCAAATAGTATTAAAATCACGTGATTAAAATACAGTAGTAAAATATCGTCCATTTTGCTGCCATTGTTTTTATTTTTATCGATATACCATGTTAGTGTTGTCATACATGTATTAGTGGCTGGGTAACAGAAAGTTCAAATGTAAGACACTAGACTTCAACGAGCAAAAGACCTCATCGGTCAATAGACCTCATCGGGCAATATACCTCATAGGTCAAAAGACCTCATCGGACAATAGATCTAAGTGGTCAATAGACGTCATCGGTCAATAGACTCCATCGGTCAATAGTCCGCGCTGGTCAATAAATCCCATCGATCAACAGACCGCACTGAGCAATAGACCTCGTTGGGCAATAGACATGCAGGGATATGAAAATACCAATAGATGAAAATACTCCATACTTAATAGAACGTATATAATATATGTGTAAGATATATATATTAAATTGTGTTTCTCTAATGATATGTCAAGTTTAAACCGGTTTTGACCCGTTGGATAAATTTTCTTTATTCATCGTATGTTGAATAAAGCCCCGTGCTATTTCCCGCCAAATCTATTCGGAATATAGTTCTCGGTGTTTATCACTGATCATTAGAGAAAAAGATTACACCACTTCATCCCGATTATTACCATATTTTATACACTCTCGATAGTTAAATTAAAAATTTTTAAAATGCTCGGCAAGCCTCGCAATTAAAATTTTAGAATTTAATTATCTCTAGTGGATAAAATATGGTAATGAACGGGATCTTGTGGTGTAATCTATATATATCAGTTATTAAGGATATTACTTAAAGTATCTCTTAAATATTTTATGATGTAATTTATCCATTTCTTTGAATAGCTATATAAATATATGGTTTATTAAATGGGGTTTTGAATAGCTATAAATAGATTCTACTGTATTAATGAAATATTATAACATTTTTCCAAATGCAATCAAATTGATAACACTGAGTAGCCAGAAACACAATAAGTTAATTATAAATGTTTATAATTTTTAGGTAAAAAGATTTCCCGTGGGAGAGATGTTTGCTCTCTATATTTTTCAGTTATGGTGCACTTGTGCATGAGAGAATTTCTCATATGGATATACTATTCATCCTCACAAATGTAATCCAGACCACCTGTTTTAAGTGCCCACATCTCACTATTTTATTACACCAATTTTTCTTACATTCGACTTGATGAGTGCCCTGTGTTTGTCTATATGTTGTAATCGTCCACTAGCTTAAGACACTAGTGTTTTTGTCTAACAAAGGATGACAGTGATTGTAAGAGCACTTTGCGAGTTTAATTGATGTTTGTTGACAATCCCGCACCCATGACCAATGAAGACATGGAGACGATTAGCAAAGAATTCCGCTTAAACCGGTGCTAGGGGCCGTCTTGAACTTGCTATGAGGTATGAGCAAAGCTCATTGTTGATGGCCTCATAGTGACTTCAAGATGAAGAACAACAATAAAAGCGTTGTTCCTTTGCTTGTTTTTTACCGTGAATTTGTAGAGACTTTGTCTCATGTGCATTTACTCCATATCCTTTTATTCACCATTTTTTTAAAAGGGGTGAAAATTGATTTCTTAGTAATGCTTGGATAATGATTGGAGGGATCATTTCGGTGACTTCTGTGCCTGAATCCAATTACAGTCATTATTTGTTTTGATTTAATTTTCAATAATTGATATCAAAATTTATTACGTTATACAGAATCAAAATAACTATTGTGCAATGTACTAAATGTTTCTTAACTTCTACCCGGGGGGATATAAGTGTTAAAAAAACATGTTGTTTTCAGCAATCCATGTGTAATTGTATGTCAAACAAAACACATAAAACAATCATTTACTTTTGTCGTCTGCTAAAATATCATTTTTGACAACCAGCTGATCAAGTTTCAGTTTACCTAGTAAACACGAAACCACAATTAAGATAATTTGACAAGCAGATCATTTTTCATTTTAAACAGTAGCTGCATTTGTGTAGACATTTTATTTTAAGGAACTGATGTCATCCCTTTTAAAGTGACCAATAAACCTTTGACCCCTACATTTTCGAATGTAAAACATATCAACTAAATACAATGATATAGGTCCCAAATACCTAATTCTTACACATTCCGAAATTTCCCCAAATAATTGCTCCAAGAAAAGTAACAAAACTTTGCAAGCCCTTATCATGAAAACGGTCCATCCACCAACATTCGCCCAAATGAACGAAATATCTGTCATAGCCTAACAAACATTTTTCCCCATTACAATTCACTACCTATTTATTACCATTTCCGAATAATATCACAAAACATGTTTAGGGAGTTTTCTAAAATAACCCCCTCCCCTGATAACGAAACGACCCAAGACGGATACAATCACAACTTCAACAGAAACTACAAAACCCCACCAAATTTCATCAACCTACACTTACCCACTTAGACACCTCTGTGAAAAGAAGAAAAAAATATTTTTACAATTTTACAATCCCAATAATGTCTATCCGTTGTACCGGATAGACCTTAATAATATTTAGTAAACCCAGTTTGATGTGGAACTTGCGTTGTTTGGAAAATAATTCTTGGGAAATGGTGTTGTTGTCGTTAAACCCTGGGCTTTATATTCGAACTTAATTAATCAAGAGCGTGTTTGAATGATAGAAAAGTTCTATAACGTTAATCGCGGGCAAAGCAGATGATATCAGAAATTATTATTTTATGATATGATTTGTGCGATGTAATTATAGTGATCATTAGTTGGTCTTAGTTCATTTGACGTCTCATGGCGTTTGTAAATATGGTGTTAACGACGTTCTACATTTGCAGAAACGTCAGTTTTACAAAATATTCTTATGCTAACACACAAAACGTTGCATGCTAATTAAAACAAGAATGAAGTCTTAAAATAATAAAACAATTTTAGAATAGCAAGTGTTAATACATTTATTTATATACCTGATTAGTGTATTTTGGCCGAGGACGCATGATATCCTCTTGTCAGGTCGATAAATTCATTAATACGTATTCACCCATTCTCATTTGATAGTACCAATTGACCCACCAAAATTGACGAAAAATAAATGTCCAAAGTTAACATTGAAATGAGATAATTTGATAACTATATGTTATTGTTATTCTTCGCTCGCTTTTAAGGTTGCACCTTCCTCATATTAAAAAAATTATATTTGATTAAGTTCTACCATTTGTGAATGATATCTGCAAAAATCAAAATGCCTGCCAACATATCTGCGTTATTCTTGAAAGAAATATTAAAAAAGATCCTAAGTCTAAAAATCAAACATAATTTTAAGGTAGATAGACACTGTTGCGCAGCGCAAATCAATCGCGCATTAGAAAAATAAAGAGCCGATTATAAGCGAGCGAAGCTCGCTCTTTATGGTAGAAATGTAGTAAAAAATAATCTTTTTGAAATAGCTATAAATAGATACCATTTGACGCTGTTCAAATCTTTCGTCAAACATCGCCGACTCTCGCGTGACTATTCATCCAACATGGCGACCTGGTTCCCATAATCNGCACTTTTATGCAAGATATTGCTATTTGTCATAGGCGAGAACTCAAGTCCTTAGTAACTGTTGCTACGGAGTCGTGATATTCTGTCGCAATTTATGCACAGGGCTCTGAAATGCTACGAGAACGTATGTTTTACGATACTTAAACCGCTGTAGATATGCACCACAGATATGCGTTGTCCCCAACATTTAAAAAATGTAAAATTTCAGTCAGTCGATCGGTATATGTATTTCAAGTGTCATGATTCACTTTATTTTTGTTCCAAATATAGCCAAGTACACGAGAACCATGCAAGAAAAACGGCGAACGCAGATGTCATGACAAGGTAAAGATGGCTTGAAGTCGCTAACTTAGCCAACAANAAAAATGCATTCGGAAACACATATGCATGCAATCATTTATCAAAAATATGTCCATCTAACGCCTCGAGTGAACTCAAAGGTGAAATTACTATCCATGATAAAATGTCTTACCTTGAAACTAGGATATCGCTTTCCTTAGTTTTACCGCTCCCATAATCGTGTATATTTGACTGAAGACTTTCAAATTAAATGACATTACGCTTTAAAACATCATAATGCTCAAATGATTGTGAAAATTGTCATATTGTCAAAGCGTCTGCTTCCCCGGAAATGCACAGTACGCCTACGCTTCAAGGACCGACAACTGCATAAAATCAAAGAACTGAAGTGCTGTTGAGATTGCAATGCATTCTGAGATGATAGCTGGTGATAAACGTGAATTATGAATAAGATTGAGTGTAAATTTGAATCTTTTTCACTGAATGGATGAGTGTATTTAGGAGACTTGAACAAACTTGGTAGGTCTCACACATCGCCATTGCCAATAGAATAAAACGTTATTCGGATACAATGAATTCAATTTCTTTCAAAAACCAACATTATATACGTATTTCCACTGCTTTGTAATTTATCCAGGTAACATTAAATATTTTTTTGAAGGACTTCAAGTTGCACATGTCTCAAATATACCCCTCTTGTTACTCATGTCTTCTTCCTCCGTCCTCTCTTTTAACTCACCTGGGCCAAAAAACAAAATGAGATATTGCAGAACGTGGGGGTTCTGGCAAATCTGTTTGTCGTTTGGCAAAGCCAGAATATTTCGGGATCAACCCTTTAAACTTGAAAAGGGGGAGAATGGTTTTTTCTTAACAGAAAATTTATTTTTATTTTTTTCAACTTTTCAACAAAAATATATTTTCTATCAAAGTTAGCATGATTATATTTTTGGGCAGAAAGCCCCCTTCAGATTTTTTTCATTGTTATTGCAACCAAAAAAATTTTTTTCGCATAAAAACAGCTTCAAAATATTTTTTGGGAAAAAATCATAATCCCCAGGCTTTCAAGTTAAATGGCCGGTGCCTTATTTCTGAAAATTTAAGAGTCTGGTTTTTTTTCAAACACTTAAGGGAATTAATATTTATTTTCAATTTTTTTCCATACTCTACGTAGAGTCTGGTTGCAAGAAGGTGTATGCAAGAGTATTTGTTTTAAACTCTTATTTGGGACTGAATGTCTATTTTAAAACTAAAAAAAAATGTCAGAACCCCTCAGAATAAAACGTTTATCCCCTAAATTGAATATTTTATTAAACTTTCATCTCTCATTAAATCCATAAAGCATGTAAAACAGCAATTCTAACATTTTCCAAACAGAATTACAAAGAAACTATTATAAAAACATAAATAAAATATACAAACACTATGTACACAAAGAAATGAACACAATTGTTTACAAAATAAGAAATTGCTGACTATATGAATATTCGAAATGAAATACTAGCAGCTTTTGGCAAGTGAAAACGTTTACATTGGAGATATCATCCGCAAACAAATACTTCAGGGTGAAAAGGGTAATGAAAATAATTAAATAAAACTTCTC
>MJUU01026143.1:0-13777 GCA_002080025.1 Modiolus philippinarum
TCACATTTTTTGATTTTCATGGAATTTCTAACAAAATAATGTGTAAAAAAAAGTTTCTCACTGATCGGTGTATGTGTAATGACTAAAATGGAGATTTATAAGTAATTTTTTATCACATTTTTTCATTTTCATGACATTTTTAAGGAAATAATTTGTAAAAGGAAAGTTCCGCACTGACCGGTGTTTATGTAATGACCAAAATATTGATTCATAAGTAATTTTTTTATCACATTTTTTTATTTTGATGGCATTTTTAACAGTGTATGTGTGAAAAGAAAATTTCGCACTGACCGGTGTATTTGTGATGACTAAAATAAAGAATCATAAGTAATTTTTTATCACATTTTTTCCTTTTCATGACATTTTTAAGGAAATAATGTGTAAAAGGAAAGTTCCACACTGACCGGTGTTTATGTAATGACTAAAATGTAGATTCATAAGTAATTTTTTTATCACATTTTTTCATTTTCATTGAATTTTTAACAGAATAATGTGTAAAAGGAAAGTTTCGCACTGACCGGTGTATTTGTAATGACAAAAATAAAGAATCATAAGTAATTTTTTATCTTTTTTTTTTCTTTTTCATGGATTTTTTTAGAAAAAAATGCGTAAAAGGAAAGTTCTGCACTGACCGGTGTATATGTAATGACTAAAATGTAGATTTATAAGTAATTTATTATCACATTTTTTCTTTTTCATGGAATTTTTAACAAAATAATGTGTAAAGGGAAAGTTTCGCACTGACCAGTGTTTGTGTAATGACTAAAATAGAGATTCATCAGTAAGTTTTTATCACATTTTTTTATTTTCATGGAATTTTTAACAAAATAATGTGTAAAAGGAAAATTTCGCACTGACCGGTGTATTTGTAATGACTAAAATAAAGAATCATAAGAAATTTTTTATCACATTTTTTCATTTTCATGACATTTTTAACAGAATAATGTGTAAAAGGAAAATTTCGCACTGACTGGTGTATTTGTAAAGACTAAAATTAAGAATCATAAGTAATTTTTTATCACTTTTTTTCATTTTCATGGATTTTTTTAGAAAATAATGTGTAAAAGGAAAGTTTTGCACTGACCGGTGTATATGTAATGACTAAAATGTAGATTTATAAGTAATTTTTTATCACATTTTTTGATTTTCATGGAATTTTTAAGAAAATAATGTTTAAAAGGAAAGTTCCGCACTGACCGGTGTATATGTAATGACGAAAATGTAGATTCATAAGTAATTTATTATCACATTTTTTTCATTTTCATGGAATTTTTAACAAAATTATGTGTAAAAAGAAAGTTTCGCACTGACCGGTGTATATGTAATGACTAAAATGTAAATTCATAAGTAATTTTTTTATCACATATTTTTATTTTCATGACATTTTTAACAGAATAATGTGTAAAAGGAAAGTTCTGCACTGACCGGTGTATATGTAATGACTAAAATGTAGATTTATAAGTAATTTATTATCACATTTTTTTATTTTAATGGAATTTTTAACAAAATAATGTGTAAAAGGAAAGTTTCGCACTGACCGGTGTATGTGTAATGATTAAAATGAAGATTAATACGAAATTTTTTTATAACATTTGTTCATTTTCGTGGAAGTTTTAACAAAATAATGTTTAAAAGGAAAGTTTCACACTGACCGGTGTATATGTAATGACTAAAATGAAGATTAATAAGTAATTTTTTTTATCACATGTTTTCATTTTCATGAAATTTTTAACAAAATAATATGTAAAGGGAAAGTTTCGCACTGAATGGTTCATTTGCAATTACTAAAAAAAATTATTTGATTAAAATTGATTGACATTTTTTATCATTTTCTGTATTTTGGTGTTCTCAACAAAATGAATGGAAATTTAGCTATTTATTGTCAATTTATGTATTTTTTTTTCATATCAAATTAAAGCATTGGACTGTTCCCAGTCACTGTCAATGTTAATTTTGTATAAAACCGTTCGTTTCATTGGAAAATTTCAATTATCTATTAATCTAGTGATTATTTTGCATATCATTAAATGACGAGTCCTCTCTCGTCAATTGACGAATTGTATTCGTCAAATGACGAGTACCTGGACGTGAACTGTTATGGACGTGAATCGATTCGTCCCGTCCCGTCCCGTCACGTTCCCGTCAGCGATCCGTTCACGTCCCGTCAGCAATCCGTTTCGCGTTCGTCAAACGGTAAGGGCTACGTTGCACAGTACTGTATAGATATTTTACTGCCTCTGGAACTTTTAAATATTATGATGTGTTGGATAGATTAGTTAAAAATTATAATAGTACAGTGCACTCTTCAATTAAAATGACACCGGTTGAAGCAAGTAAATCCAAAAATCAATCAAGAGTGTAAAAAAAATTATATCCAGAAAAAGAAGAGAAAATTAGAAAACCTAAATTTAAAGTAGGAGATAGTGTAAGAATAACAAAAAAGAAAGGTCATTTTGAAAAGGGTTATACAACTCGATGGACAAAAGAAATATTTGTAATTGAAAAAGTTTTAAATACAAACCCTATTACTTATAAAATAAAAGATTTAAAAGGAGAAAAAATTATAGGTTCTTTCTATAGTCAAGAATTACAGATGACTCAATTTTAATTTTTTTTTACTGTGTTAGACCCGCACTTAGAATTTCTTTTTCGGTGTACCCCCGAGTAATTAAAACATTTTTATCACCTTTTCTGTGTAGCTTTTTAACACCTCTGGCTGTTTTTTCTTAAACACAATACTAATATGTCATATTGATTATCTACCCTACCGACTATTTTTTGAGGCACGAAAAAAATAGTCGGTGGGGGGGATCATCAATATGACATATTAGTGACAGGAAAAGAATTTATACCGGTACACTAATGATTGTAATATATAAAAACATGGTTCTTGTTCAATATAACACAGGAAAACAATTTATGCCAGTACATGGATGACTGTAATTACCAAGACATGATTGTTGTTCAATATAAAGCAGAAAAACAATGTATACCAGTACACGAATTACTGTTATATACCAAAACATAATTGTTCTTCAATATGACACAGGAGAACAATTTATACCAGAACAATAATGACTGTATTATACCAAGACATTTTTGTTGTTCAATATAATTCAAGGAAAACATTTTATACAAGGGCACTAATGACTGTAATATACCAAGACATAATTGTTGTTCAACATAACATAAGGAAATAATTTATACCAGGACATTAATGACTGTAATATACCAAAACATGATTGTTGTTCAATAAAAATCAAGGAAAACATTTTATACATGGACACTTATAACTGTAATATACCAAAACATGGTTGCTGTTCAATATAACACAGGAAAATAATTGATACCAGTACACGAATGACTGTAATATACCAAGACATGATTGTTTTTCAATATAAATTAAGGAAACTAATTCATAGCAGGACACTGGTGACTGCAATATACCAAGATATGATTGTTGTTTAATATAACACGGGAAAATAATATATACCAGTACACGAATGACTGTAATATATCAATATAGAATTGTTGTTCAATATAATACAGTAAAACAATTTATACCAGTACACGAATGACTGTCATATATCAATATAGAATTGTTGTTCAATATAAAACAGTAAAACAATCAACACCAGTACACGAATGACAGTAATATACCAAGACATGATTGTTGTTCAATGAAAATCAAGGAACACTTTTTATACTAGGACACTAATTACTGTAATATACCAAAACTTGATTGTTCAATATAACACATGAAAACAATTTATAGCAGTATACGGATGACTTTAATATATCAAGACACAATTGTTTTTAAATATGACTCAAGGAAACCAGTTTGCACAAGGACAATAATGACTGTAACAAACCAAGACATGATTGTCGTTCAATGTGACTTAAGGTAAATATCTATACCAGTACACAAATGACCATAATATACCAAGATATAATTGTTGTTCAATATAGCTCAGGAAAACAATTTATACCAGGACAATAATAACTGCAATGTACCAAGACAAGATTGTTGTTCAAAATAACTCAGGAAAATTATTGATACCAGTACCTGTATTACTGTAATATACCAAGACATGATTGTTTTCTAATATAACTCAAGGAAAACAATTTATGCCAGGACAATTGTGACGATAATATGCCAACATATGGTTGTTGTTCAATATAACTCAAGGAAAACAATCTATACCAGGACACTTATGACTGTAATATACCGGACATGAATGTTGTTCAATATTAGACAGGAAAACAATTTACAGCAGGACACTGATGACTGTTATATACTTAGACATGATTGTTGATCAACATAAGTCTAGGAAAACAATTTATACCAGGACACTAATGACTGTCATATACCAAGTCATGATTGTTGTTCAATATAAGTCAGGAAAACAATTCATACCAGGACAAGAATGACTGTCATATAACAATTCGTGATTGTTGTTCAATATAAAAGAGGAAAACAATTTATAACTGGACACTAATGATAGTAATATACCTAAACATGGTTGTTCTTCAATATAACACCAGAAAAAAAATTATACCAGTACATGAATGACTGTAATATGCCAAGACATAATTGTTGTTCAATATTACTCAAAAAGAACAATCTATACCAGGACATTTGTGATTGTAATATACCAAGACCTGGTTGTTGTTCAATATAACTCAAGGAAAACAATTTATACCAGGACACTTGTGACTGTAATATACCAAGACGTGATTGTTGTTCAATATAAATGGGGAAGACTATTTATACCAGTACACGAATGACAACATACCAAGACCTACTTGTTGTTCAATATAAATCAAGGAAAACAATTTATACCAGCACACCTGATGACTGTAATATACCAAGACATTGTTGTTGTTCAATATAACACAGGAAAACATTTTATAGCAGTACACGAATGACTTTAATATACCAAGACATAATTGTTGTTCAATGTGATTCAAGGAAAACAGATTATACAAGGACACTAATGACTGTAATAAACCAAGACATGATTGTTGTTGAATATAACTCAAGGAAAATATCTATACCTGTACAAAAAAGACTGTAATATACCAAGACATAATTGTTGTTCATTATAACTCAAGGAAAACAATTTATACCAGGAAACTAATGACTGTAATATAACAAGACATGATTGTTGTTCAATAAAACTCAGGAAAATAATTTATAAAAGTACACTAATGACTGTAATATACCAAGACGTAATTGTTGTTCAATATAACAGAGGAAAACAATTTATACTAGTACACGGAGGACTTTATTATACCAAGACCTAATTTTTGTTTAATATTACTCAAGTGACACAATTTATTCCAGGACACTAATGATTTTAATATACCAAGACATGGTTGTTGTTCAATATAACTCAAGGAAAACAATCTATACCAGGACAGTTGTGACTGTAATATAGCAAGAAATGATGTTGCTGTATATAACTCAAGGAAAACAATTTATACCAGGACACTTATGACTGTAATATGCCAAAAAATGATTGTTGTTCAATATGACACAAAAAATAATTTATACCAGCACACTAATGACTGTACTGTACCAGACATGGTTGTTGTTCAAATTGATACAGGAAGACGACTTATAAAAGGACACTAATGACTGTAATACACCAAGACATGACTGTTGTTCTATAAAAACCAAGGACATAATTTTATACCAGGACACTAATAACTTTAATACACCAAAACATGATTGTTGGTCAATATAACACAGGAAAATAATTTATGCCAGTACACGAATGACTGTAATAGAGAATTGTTATTCAATATATCTCAAGGAAAACAATTTATTCCAGGAAACTAATGGCTGTAATATATAAAAGCATGTTTGTTGTTCAATATAACACAGGAAAAAAATTTATACCAATACATGGATGACTGTAATATACCAAGTCATGTTTGCTGTTCAATATAAAAGAGGAAAACAATTTATACCAGTACACGAATGTCTTTAATATACCAAGACATAATTGTTGTTCAATATTACTCAAGGAAAACAATTTATACGAGGATATAAATGACTGTAACATACCAAGACATAATTGTTGTTCAAATTACTCAGGAAAATAATTGATACCAGTACCTCAATGACTGTAATATACAAAGACATGATAGTTGTTCAATATAACTCAAGGAAAACAAACTACACCAGGACAGTTGTGACTATAATATACCAAGACATGGTTTTTGTCCATATAACTCAAGGAAAACAATTTATACCAGGACATTTATGACTGTAATATACAAAGACATGATTGTTGTTGAATATAGCACAAGAAAAGAATTTATATAAGTGCCCTCATGACTGTAATATACCAAGACATGGTTGTTGTTCAGCATAAGTCAAGGAAAACAATTTATACCAGGACACTAATGACTGTAATATAACACAGACATGATTGTTGTTCAATATAACACAAGAAAACAATTTATACCCGCACAAGAATGACTGTAATATACCATGACATTATTGTTGTTCAATATAACTCAATGAAAACAATTCACACCAGGACAGGAATGACTGTCATGTAAAAAAAACATGATTGTTGTTCAATATAACAAAGGAAAAAATATAAGAGTACACTAATGACTGTAATTTAACAAGACGTGATTGTTGTTCAATATAAATCAAGGAAAACAAACTATACCAGTACGCGAATGACTTTAATATACCAAGATATGATTGTTGTTCAATATAACCGAAGGAAAACAATTCATACCAAGACATGAATGACTGTCGTATACCAAGGCATGATTGTTCTTCAACATAACACAGGAAAAAAATCATAAGATTATATTAATGACTGTAATATAACAAAACGTGATTGTTGTTCAATATAACAGAGGACAGCAAGTTACACCAGTACACGAATGACTGTAATATACCAAGACGTAATTGTTGTTAAATATAACTCAAAGAAAACAATTTATACTAGAACATTAGTGAGTGTAATATACCAAGACATGAGTGTAGTTCAATATCAGGCAAAGGAAAACAATTTATACCACTACACTAATGACTGTAATATACAAAGACATGATTGTTTTTCAATATATCCCAAGGAAAACAATTTGTACCAGGACACGAATGACTCTCATATACCAAAACATTATTGTTGTTCGATATAACTCAAGGAAAACAATTCATACCAGGACACGAATGACTGTCATGTACCAAAGCATGATTTTTGTTCAATATAACAAAGGAAAAAATGTAACAGTACACTAATGACTGTAATTTAAGACGTGATTGTTGTTCAATATAACTAAAGGAAAACAAACTAAACAAGTACATGAATGACTTTAATATACGAAGATATGATTATCGGTCAATATAACCGAAGGAAAGCAATTCATACCAAGACACGAAGGACTGTCGTATACCAAAGAATGATTGTTCTTCAATATAACACAAAAAAATCATAAGAGTACATTAATGAATGTAATATAAAAAGACGTGATTGGTGTTCAATATAACAGAGGACTACAAGCTATACCAGTACATGAATGCATGTAATATACCAAGACATGATTGTTGTTCAATATAACCCAAGGAAAACAATTCATACCAGGACTTGAATGACTCTCATATACCAAGACGTGATTGTTGTTCAATATGAGACAGGAAAACAATTTATACCAGGACCTAATGACTGTAATATACCAAGACATGATTTTTGTTCAATATTACTCAGGGAAAACAATTTATACCAGGACACTAATGTCTATAATATAAAAAGACATGATTGTTGTTCAATAAAACACAGGAAAATAAATTATTAGAGTACACTAATGACTCAAATATACCAAGACGGAATTGTTGTTCAATTTAACAGAGGAAAACAATTAATACCAGTACACGAAGGACTTTATTATAGCAAGACCTAATTGTTTTTCAATATAACTCAAGGAAAACATTTTATTTCAGGGCACTAATGATTTTAATATACCAAGACATGGTTGTTGTTCAATATAACTCAAGTAAAACAATTTCTACCAGGACAGTTGTGACAGTATTATACCAAGACACGGATGTTGCTCAATATAACTCAAGGGAAACAATTTATACCTGGACACTTATGACTGTAATATACCAAGACATGACAGTTGTTCAATATAACACAGGAAAATAATTTATACCAGCACACTAATGACTGTAATATACCAGACTTGATTGTTGTTCAAATTGAGACAGGAAGACAATTTATACCAGGACATTAATGACTGTAATATACCAAGACATGATTTTTGTTCAATATAACTCAGGGAAAACAGATTATACCAGGACACTAATGACTGTTATGTAACAAAACATGACTGTTGGTCAATATTACTCTAGGAAAAAAATCATACCAGGATACGAATGACTGTCATATACCAAGACATGATTGTTATTCAATATAACAGAGGAAAACAATTTATACCAGTACACGAATGACTTGGATATACCAAGACATAATTGTTGTTCAATATAACTCAAGGAAAACAATTTATACCAGGACACTAATGATTATAATATACCAAGACATGGTTGTTGTTCAATATAACTGAGAGATAATTCATACCAGTAAATGAATGACTGTAATATCCCAATACATGATTGATATTCAATTTAACTAAAGGAGAACAATCTATACCAGAATAGTTTTGACTCTACTATACCAAGACATGGATGTTGCTCAATATAACTCAAGGAAAACAATTTATACCAGGACACTTATGACTGTAATATACCAATACATGTTTGTTGGTCAATATAACACCGGAAAATAAGTTATTCCAGTACCCTTATAACTGTAATTTATGAATACAGAATTGTTGTTCAATATAAAACAGGAAAACAATTTATACCAGTACCCGAATGACTGTAATATACCAATACAAATTGTTGTTCAATATATCTCAAGGAAAGCAATTTATCACTGGACACTAATGCTCTTAATATACCATGACTTGGTTGTTGTTCAATATAACTCAAGAAAAACAATTTATAGCAGGACACTAATTACTGTAATATATCAAGACATGATTGTTGTTCAAAATTACTCAGGAAATTAATTGATACCAGTACCTCAATGACTGTAATATACAAAGACACGATAGTTGTTCAATATAACTCAATGAAAAAACTATACCAGGACACTTGTGACTATAACATACCAAGACACGGTTGTTGTTCAATATAACTCAAGGAAAACAATTTATACCAGGACACTTATGACTGTAATATACAAAGACATGATTGTTGTTCAATATAGCACTGGAAATAATTTATATAAGTACACTTATGACTGTAATATACCAGACATGAATGTTGTTCAGCATAACTCAAGGAAAACAATTTATAGGAGTACAAGGATGACTTTAATATACCAAGACATAATTGTTGTTCAATCTGACTCAAAGAAAACGGACTATACAAGGACACTAATGACTGTAATAAACCAAGACATGATTGTTGTTCAATATAACTCAAGGAATTTATCTATACCAGTACACAAATGACTATAATAAACAAAGATATATTGCTGTTCAATATAACTCAAGGAAAACAATTTATATCAGGACAATAATGATTGTAGTATACCATAACATGATTGTTGTTCAAAATAACTCAGGAAAATAATTGATACCAGTACCTGAATGCCTGTAATATACCAAGACATGATTGTTGTTCAATATAACTCAAGGAAAGCAATCTATACAAGGACAGTTGTGACTATAATATACGAAGACATGGATTTTGTTTAATATAACTCAACGAAAACAATTTATACCAGGACACTTATGACTGTAATATGCAAAGACATGATTGTTGTTCAATATATCATAGGAGATAATTTATACAAGTACATTATTGAATGGAATATACCAGACATGAATGTTGTTCAATATGTGACAGGAAAACAATTTATACCAAGACACTGATGACTGTAATATCGCAAAAAATTGTTGTTCAATATGACTCAAGAAAAACAATTTATTCCAGGACAATAATGACTATTATAGGAGAACATGATTGTTGTTCAATATAACACAAGAAAACAATTTATACATGAAGACGAATGATTGTAATATACCAAGACATTATTGTTGTTCAATATACCTCAAAAAATCAATTCATACCAGGACACGAATGACTGTCATATACCAAGGCATGATTGTTGTTCAATATAACTCAGGGAAAATATCTGTACCAGTACACAAATGACTATAATATACCAAAACATATCTGTTGTTCAATATAACTCAGGGAAAACAATTTATACCAGGATACTAATGTCTTTTATATAACAAGACATGATTGTTGTTCAATAAAACACTGGAAAATAATTTATAAGGGTACACTAATGACTGTAATATACCAAGACGGAATTGTTGTTCAATTTAACAGAGGAAAACAATTTATACCAGTACACGATGGACTTTATTTTAGCAAGACCTAATTGTTGTTCAATATAACTCAAGGAAAACAATTTATTCCAGGGCACTAATGATTTTAATATACCAAGACATGGTTTTTGTTCAATATAACTCAAGGAAAACAATTTCTACCAGGACAGTTGTGACAGTAATATACAGTAATATACAGTAATATATATTTGTATCAATTGTCTTACTTGTGTTATACTGAACAACAATCTTGACTTGGCACATTACAGTCATTAGTTTTCTGGTATAAATTGTTTTCCTTTAGTAATATTTAATAATATTTAATAATATTTAGTAATATTTAACAACAATCATGTCTTGGTATATTACAGTCATTCGTGTACCGGTATTAATTGTTCTCCTGTGTTATATTGAATAGCAATCATGTCTTGGTATATTACTGTCATTCTTGTACAGGTATAACTTGTTTTCTGTGCTATCATGTACAGCTATCATGTCTGTCTATATTACAGTCATTCATGTACTGGTATAAATTGTTTTCTGGTGTAATATTGAACAACAATCATGTCTTGGTATATTAGAGTGATTCGTGTACTAGTATAAATTATTTTCCTGTGTTATATTGAACGACAATCATGCCTTGGTATAAGACAGTCATTTGTTTACTGGTATAAATTGTTTTCTGGGCTATATTGTACTACAATCATGCCTTGGTATATTACAATTATTTCTGTACTTGTATTAATTGTTTTCCGATGTAATATTGAACAACAGTCATTTCTTCGTATATTACAGTCATTCGTGTACTTGTATCAATAGCTCTCTGTGTTATATTGAACAACAATCATGTCTTCGTATATTGGAGCCATTTGTGTACCGGTAGAAATTGTTTCCCCTGAGTTATATTGAACAACACGTATGTCTTGATATATTGAAGTCATTTGTGTACTGGTATAGAGTGTTTCCCTGTGTTATATTGAACAACAATCATGTCTTGGTATATTACAGTCATTTGTGTACCGGTATAAATTGTTTTTCGTTGTAATATTGAAAAAAAAATCACATCTTGGTATGTAACAGTCTTAAGTGTACTGGTATAAATTGTTTCGTGTGTTATATTGAACAACAGTCATGTCTTGTTATATTGCAGTCTTTCGTGTGCTGGTATAAATTGTTTTCCTGTGTTATATTGAACAACAATCAAGTCTTGGTATATTACAGTCATTTGTGCACTGGTATAAATTGTTTTCCTGTGTTATATTGAACAACAATCATGTCTTGGTATAATACAGTCATTCATGTACTAGTATGAATTATTTTCTGTGTCATATTGTACAACAATCATGTCTTGGTATATTACAGTCATTTGTGTACTGGTATACATTATTTTTATGTGGTATATTGAGGAACAGTTATGTTTTGGTATATCACAGTCATTAGTATCCTGGTATATATTGTTTTCCTGTGTTATATTGAACAAAAATTATGTCTTTGTATAACACAGACATAAGGGTAATGGTATAAATTGTTTTCCTCTGTTATATTGAACGACAATCATGTCTTGGTATATTACACCCATTTGTGTACCGGTAGAAATTGTTTCCCCTGAGTTATATTGAACAACACGTATGTCTTGATATATTGCAGTCATTTGTGTACTGGTATAAATTGTTTTCCTGTGTAATATTGAACAACAATCATGTCTTGGTATATTACAGTCATTTGTGGACCGGTATAAATTGTTTTTCGTTGTTATATTGAAAAAAAATCACGTCTTGGTATATTACAGTCATAAGTGTACTGGTATAAATTGTTTTTGTGTGTAATATTTAACAACAGTCATGTCTTGGTATATTACAGTCATTCGTGTACTTGTATAAATTACTTTTCCTGTGTTATATTTAATCATGTCTTGATATATTACAGTCAATAGTGTACTGGTAAAAATTGTTTTCCTTGAGTTATATAGTAAAACAAGTATGTCTTGGTATAGTGCAGTCATTTTTCCACTGGTATAAATTAGAGGGGCAGTTTCCCTCGGCCAGAGCCCTAGGGAAACAACTCCCTGATCGGGATGACTATTCTGGATGTTTCCCTTAACAGCGGGCCATAAATCTATATTAGTGTCCTGGTATAAATTGTTTTCCTTGAGTTTTATTGAACAACAATCATGTATTTGTATATTACAGTCATTCGTTTCCTTGTATAAATTGTTTTCCTTGTGTAATTTTGAACAACAATACTGTTTATTTGGTATATAACGGTCATTCGTGTACAGGTGTAAATTGTTTTCTGTGTTAAATTGAACAACAATCATGTTTTTGTATATAACAGTCATCCCTGTACTGATATAAATTGTGTTCATGTGTTATATTGAACATCAACCATGTCATGCTATTTTACAGTCATCCGTGTACTGGTATATATTATTTCCTGTGTTATATTGAAGAAAAATTATCTCTTGGTATAATCATTCATAAGTGTCCTTGTATAAAATGTTTCCCTTCATTTTTATTGAAAAACAAGCATTGCTTGGTATATTACAGTCATTAATGTCCTGGTATAAATGGTTTTCCTTTGTCATATTGAACAACAATCATGTTTTGGTATATAACAGTCATTCGTGTACTGGTATATTTTTTCTGTTTAATATTGAACAACAAGCATGTCTTAGTATATTACAATCATCCATGTACTGGTATAAATTGTTTTTCTGTGTTATATTGAACAACAACTATGTTTTTAAATATTACAGTCATTATTTTCCTGGAATAAATTGTTTTCCTTGAGATATATTGAACAATCATGTATTGGTGTATTACAGTTATAAGTGTCCTGGTATAAAATGTTTTCCTTGGATTTTGTAGAACAACAATCATGTCTTGGTATATTACAGCTATTAGTGTCCTGGTATAAATTGTTTTCCTTTCTCATTTTGAACAACAATCATGTCTGGTAAATTACAGTCATAAGTTTACTGGTATAAATAATTTTCACTTGTTATTATATTGAACAACTATCATGTCTTGGTATGTAACAGTCATTAGTGTCCTGGTATAAATTGTCTTCCTGTCTTATATTGAACAAGTATATTACAGTCATTAGTATAATCTCTTGGTATCTCACAGTCGTTGGTGTGGTGGTATAAATTGTTTTCCTGTGTCACATTGAACAACAATCTTGTTTTGGTATATAACAGTCATTCATGTACTGGCATATATTATTCTCCTGTGTTATATTGAACAACAATCATTTCTTGGTATATTACAGTTATAAGTGTCCTTGTATAAAATTTTTTCCTTGATTTTTATTGAACAACAATCATGTCTTGGTATATTACAGT
>MJUU01026147.1:0-11511 GCA_002080025.1 Modiolus philippinarum
GGAGTGCGGGGATAGCTGTCGTTTCCGACAACATCTAGTTTTATTTAAATTCGGCAAGTTAAATAATAATATAACATAAGCTCTTAAAGAAATTTTAAGTAAACGACATCGATGCTACATATTTGAAAACGTAATAGACCCTTTCACGATAACTGCCGTCCTGAATTTTGCACATGCGCTCATATGCCTTTGAGTGGGTAAAATGCAACGTCATAGTCTTGATTAATTGTTCTACGACGTCATTTTTGCGGGAAATGTTTATATTTTCCACTCAAAATCGCAGGACCGCAGTTGTCGTGAAAGGGTCTATTGGCCTTTATTATAAAACTTTTGTTCAAGACAATTTAAGACACAACTTTGAATGTGTCTTTATCAACCGATAAATAAAAAAAAGAGAAAGAAATGATTAAAAAACGATAATGTTCAAAGGATGTAATTTTTATGAACATGATATTTTTTCACATTACTACCGATTGCTATTTTCACTGCTTTTATTTATTATTTTCATTTTTGTTTGTATTTGTTCTTTATTGTTTCGTTTGGAGTTTTTTCATTGTCGTATTTGTTTTTATTTATTCATTTATTTATTATGTTTTTTAGCGTGTGTGTGTGTTTTATTTTTCGCTTCTTTTATTTTTATTTTCTTTTGTTTTGTTTTTTGTTGTTGTTGTAGTTTTGTGTTGTGCGTGAGTAGATGTGTTTTTTTTCTTTTTTTTTGTAATATTCGGGTCTTTTGTTTGTTTGTTTTGTTTTGTTTTTTTCTGTTGTTTTTTTTTATTCATATTTTACTTTTATTCTATTTTTGTTTTTTGTGGTTATTATTTTTTGTTTGTTTATGTCTTTTTTTCCATTGCTATAAGACAACGCTCTACCAGTCGGTTTTAATTGTTATTCTATAATATATAAATACTAATGGTAAAGTTGCATTGACATTAAAATGAATAAAAAAGGATATTCACTCCATGAAAAGGATATTCACCGCGGGAAACGTCACGTGCGACATATTTTTAGAAAAAGGGAAATCCCGTATTTATATCGTCCAATCACATTGCTATGTAACATTGTCGCGTGACAACGTCATCGGCATCACTAAAACAGAATTGCTTCATCTAAAGAAAAGAAGATCAGCGAAAATGGTGCAAATATGCAAAGAGGAAGACACTTAAAATACGAAACAAGTCAGCGTAACACTGGTAAAGCCGTTCACACAATATTTTGGGAAAAAATCTCCCGACGGATGTCGACAACACATAGCGCAGAATCGTCGCACATTACACAGATGCAAGGAGTGAAAAGGAAGAACACAAGCATTCATTTAAAAGACAGAAATCATCGATTATTTAGGATAAAAAAATATTCTTTAAATAAAGTCTTTAAAGAACGTTCGCTTGTTACATTAAAATGTCAATTCACTCCCTTCTTCACATTCTCCCACCAGTGACGAACAATGCAAAAATGGAAAAAAGCCGAAAACTCAGTGTTAGCTAGAATCTGTAAATTTCTGACAGTAAAGATAAAAATAATGTTATATTTATTGTTTTACTTATCCTCAAAATATTTTTTGAAAAGTATATATTTCATTTATTTTATGCAATATCCAAAGCCTCTTTAATTCGACACCCATAGAAAATTTCTAGGTGTATAGAATAATACATAATAAAAAGAATTATCGTGTATTTATCGGATAATAGAATAAAACAGTTACTGTCTTTAGTTTCGGTAAATATGCAGTGTTATTGACTTTTGGGAAAACAGATACTCACCTCGCCATGCGGCTCGATGAATATCGGTTTCCCCAAAAGTCAATAACACTGCACATTTACCTCAACAAAAGACAGTAACTGTATAATATTCGACAGTACTAATTCTCATATATAAGGAACATATGAAAGCTTATTTGGGTCATTTTCATGATGAAAAAAAAATATTTAAGTCGTTCCCACGACTTGTAAAGTCGTTCCCACGAGTTATAAAGTCGTTCCCACGACTTGTACAAGTCGTTCCCACGAGTTGTAAAGTCGTTACCACGACTTCTACAAGTCGTTCCCACGACTTATCAAGTCGTTCCCACGAGTTGTTAAGTCGTTCCCACGAGTTGTAAAGTCGTTCCCACGAGTTGCAAAGTCGTTCCCACGAGTTGTAAAGTCGTTACCACGACTTCTTCAAGTCGTTCCCACGAGTTGTCAAGTCTTTCCCACGACCTGTTAAGTCGTTCCCACGAGTTGTAAAGTCGTTCCCACGAGTTGTAAAGTCGTTCCCACGAGTTTTAAAGTCGTTCCTACGAGTTGTAATGTCGTTCCCACGACTTCCAGAAGTCGTTCCCACGAGTTGCTAAGTCGTTCCCACGAAATGTTAAGTCGTTCCCACGAGTTGCAAAGTCGTTCCAACGAATTGTAAAGTCGTTCCCATGACTTCTACAAGTCGTTCCCACGACTTATCAAGTCGTTCCCACGAGTTGTTAAGTCGTTCCCACGAGTTGTAAAGTCGTTCCCACGAGTTGTAAAGTCGTTCCCACGACTTCTACAAGTCGTTCCCACGACTTATCAAGTCGTTCCCACGAGTTGTAAAGTCGTTCCCACGACTTGTTAAGTCGTTCCCACGAGTTGTAAAGTCGTTCCCACGAGATGTAAAGTCGTTCCCACGAGTTGCAAAGTCGTTCCCACGACTTCTACAAGTCGATCCCACGAGTTGTAAAGTCGTTCCCACGACTTATCAAGTCGTTCCAACGAGTTGTTAAGTCGTTCCCATGAGTTGCAAAGTCGTTCCCACGACTTCCAGAAGTCGTTCCCACGAGTTATAAAGTCGTTCCCACGAGTTATAAAGTCGTGCCCACGAGTTGTTAAGTCGTTCGTTCCCACGAGATGTAAAGTCGTTCCCACGAGTTATAAAGTTGTTTCCACGAGTTGTGAAGTCGTTCCCACGACTTCTAAAAGTCGTTCCCACGACTTCTAAAAGTCGTTCCCACGAGTTATAAAGTCGTTCAAAAGAGTTATTAGCTGTTGGTCTCAGTATAAAAGGCTGGTCGGTCACTTTAGTAAGTAAGCGATTTTTTTATGGAAGGTCATAAGGGTGCCAATTTAGGCCCACTGTGAAATTATTATTACGATGAAAAATTGACAACAAAGAATCTGACCCTTTCAGTTTTTTTTTTTTTCGAAAATGCATATTAAATTCAATAGTCATATCTAACACACTTGTAAAGTTAATATAAGCTACAGGGAACGCACATGAAATTTTGTAATTGAGTACTAAAAATAGGATGCTTTCATATTTCACATAAGAATCCAAAAGTTCAGTTTGCTTCTTCGTCAGTTTAAAGGCGGAAATACTATTAAATATACCTATCTTTTACACGACCGAAAAAAGGGCAGTCGTAGTCGCCAGTGTAAGGTTGAATTTTGAACCCGTTGAAAATTGACCTTTTGGTCGTTTTTCAACGTTGAAAATTGATCCAAAAGCCATTGAAAATTGATCAGCTCAATATTCAACGGGCTAATTGTCAGATTTCAAGGTTTAATTTTTGAATTTGAAAACCCATGCGTTGAATACTGACCATCGTGGAAAAATGACCACTCCAAAAAATTATATTCATGTGAGAAATACAAAGCTGGAAGTGTAAAGAAATCCGAAAGTTTGTACAGGATGTGCCAATCTCAAATTATATGGGAACCAATTTTGGAGACTTTTGTGTTTGCAAACAAAACTTTTTGATGATAGAGTATATCCGAATTGGATAAAATTTTACATAAAGCTTGTACAAGTTGTGTGATAAAAATTTGGGGTCATTTTTTTCCAAATGGAGGACGTTGCCATGGAATAAGGCGGAGAAAATATTTAAAGTGCTCCGATTTGGATGAAATTTTACAGAAAGATTGTACAAGTTATGTTAAACTTAATTTTAGGTCAACATTTTTCAAAATGGCAGTCGTTGCCATTGAAACGAAAAAGAGGCGGGAAAATTAAAAGTGCTCCGAAGTGGATGAAATTTTATAGGAAGATTGCACAAAAACTTATTTTTGGGTCAAAAATCGCAGTCCTTCCTACGCAAACCGAAAAAAGGCGGGAAAATCAAAGTGCCCAAAAATACATGAAATTTAAAAGAAGCTTGTTTATGGAAACTAGAACTTATTCTAATCTAGGTTAAAATTTTCCAAAATGGCATCATTTACCGTAGAAGTGGAAAATGGTTTGAAATCGAAAGCAGTGCAAGTTGGATGATTTTTTTTTTTTACAAAAATGTAATAAAACAAGCATAGAGCTTATTTCGAGGCTAAAAATGTCACAAATGATGGTAAGGAAAGGTAAACATGTGGGAAAATTGGAAGCGTTTCAATCTTTTTGAAGCAATACAGAAGGGTTGAGTAGGACATACAGATGTCTTATTTACACTTCGGACACTGATATGGAAGCTTCTTTGGGAGACTTCTGTGTTTGCATCTAAAAACAGTTATTACTTGTTCTTTGTTGGATTTCACCTTAATATAATGCTGTAATATTCTACGACCAAATTTTCGGAGACCATTTACCCAATCTTTACAAGACTTTACAGGAATGAAGATACCATTCCCAAGCTCGGTGCTTTCAGGTATTTTTCAGATTTTTCAAAGGGGCCGCCATTCACATGAAATCAAAAACTGCGGGTAAGATTAAAATGCTCCAGATGGAATTTTACAGAGAGGTGGTATAGGAAGTTTATAGCATTTGTTGGGGCCTAAAAATTCAAAATATAGGTCGTTGCAATGGAAACGTCAACGAAAGAAGAGAAATTTAAAGTGTTCTAATTTGGATAAAATGTATTCTATGACTAGAAGTTTTATGTTGAAAATTTGTCTGGTAAATCCTGATACCAGGCTCGGATATGATCTTTTGGAGAGTGGGAAATTTGTGGCTCAGAATTTGATTTGTAGTACATTATAATTGCAAATATGGGTGAGGTGTGTTTTTGAATGAGTGAAATCACGTCCCTCTATTTTTATTTCTCTATTAACATTTAAGGTGGTACGGGGGGGATGGGCTTAGTGAGATAGAATTTCCTGATATTTTCACAACTTACATTTTGTTATAAGAGCATTAGAAGATAAAATGAAATCAAAATTGGGGGCCACCTGCCATATAAGCATGATATCTGTCAAGTAATTAAATCAGCTATTTTAGGGGAAATTTGCGAATTCAAACAAAATTTAAATCTATTTTAGTTACAGCTGGTAGATTTTTTTTTAAAGGTGGTAAATTATTAGCTATTAAACTTGCTTTCAATTTGCATGAAAAATATTTTGGGCCACTGATCTTATTTTTGAATAAAACGATGGCAACCCCATTCCGAAGCAAAAATAATGATCAGGGAGTTCCAAAATAAAAAATCCGAAATCACGGCATTTCATATCCAACACGAATTGAGACAGCATGACATAGACAAAACAAACAAACAAAAATGAACAAGAACACCACAAAACTAAAGCGCTAATAGTTTGAACCCTACAAAACTTATCATAAATGACGAAAAACTTATTTCATACCTTTTATTTCTATAAACATGTATATTTCTATATACATGTAAATGGTATCCCCTTAATAGAACAGACATTTGCTGAAATATCTGGATGTTCAATATTCTGCAGAGCTACCCAATATAAGTGGCACATTTGATCAGGTTTAATTGTGATAAGACATCGAAAATCATTTTGCCAACATTCCTACAAGGAATTTTGTAGGAATTGTATTTTTTAGGTGTGCAAGAATGATGCGCAGTTTAAAACTCCGTACTACCTAAATTTTTCTTCATTTCTCTATTTGTTTTCTTCTCAAGCCAAAAGCAATAGTGTGTACATTTATTGTAATGATCTGCAACTTTAAACCAACATAATGCATGGCATGTGAATAAAATTTGAATGGAAACCTTAATTTATAATTTTTAGAATTTTCCAAAAAATGTGTAATTTAACAAAGAAAAACACTACTAAGTAACAAATAACAAAATACCCAAGTAACTGTGAATTTACTTTCTGCATATGGGTATTTCGACAACTTATGTCTCTAAAGTGCAGATTAAATCAAAAACAATTGGAAATCCATAAACCGAAAAATGTGTAAAAGTTGATAGAGAAGGGTCTAAATAGAAAACCAAAATGAGCTAAAGACGGAGCTATGCAAGAGAGATATACTCCTTAGTTTTTAACAAAATCTTCCAAGTGTAGATATCGCAAGTTTTCAAATAAAATCGGTTTTCGGGCAAGCACCGAAGTTCTGGCGACTGGGTTGGTGAATACCCTAAGGGACTAAAAGTCCACCAGCAGAGGCATTGACCCATTGGTAACAAATATGCATTTAACCTGCATGGTCGGTTTTTGACATCAAAAAAATTACCACAAAGGGTCGATATTCAACGTTGACAAATGACCTGTGGGTCAATTATCATCGCTGAAAGTTGAAGGCAATACAAAATATGATCAGAGAGTCAGTTTTCATATAGATAAATGATGACAGCAGTTTTAATATGACTGTGATAAGTCTGTGTCGTTTACAACAAACAGCATGGTTACATTCTTTTTTTTCTTTTTTGAGCTTACATGGCTACCGTCTGTCCTCCGTCCATCTTTTCCTTTAAACACTTTTTCTTGAGAACAACTGAATGGATTTGAATAACACTTTGCATGAAATATTCTTATGAATTCCAGCTCAATGTTAAACAATGGCGGCCATGTTGGATGGCAATATTGAAGTCAGATCTCTATGGAAAGTACATTCAATCAACCGCAGTAGAATACCGAAGGAACAAATGAGTAGTTTTTACAAAAATCGAAGTCTAAACACATGGCAAAAACGAGGACACAGAACACAATGACGTTAGACCTTTACAAAGCACATAAATAAAAAAACACAACATTCAAAACCAAGGCACTCACAGTGTGAACACCCATGAAACTGAGAGTGACATCAGGTGTCCGGTAGGGTAAGCATGTCCTGCTCTGTTAACAGCACCCGTTACACTGTAAATGGGTCAATCCAGGAAAAAGTCAAAATCGGTATAGTCAAATCCGGGAGGACGCTGAATATGTCCGCTTTCATTCGGGACACTAACACGTCATATATTTCAATGATGTCATGGTGACGGCCATAGAATTTCTTGAGGGATGAAATTAACCTAGGCTGAACAAATCCCTGACTAAGCAGCTTTTGGGACAGTGTTTTTGCTCTGTTCAAAAAATCACTGTACAAACTACATGCTCGACAGTATCGCATCAACTGTGAAATATACACTCCATAGGCTGGAGAGGTAGATATGTTGCTGCTAAGAAAGAAAAAGTTCACAATTGGGAAGTTAAAATCATGACGCTTGTCATATAGCTTAGATTTCAAACGTCCATCTTTGTCAATATACAACAAAAGATCTAGGTATGAAACTGAAGTAGATGTATTAGTTGTTTCTATAATTTCAAGCTCATTGGGATATATCTGATGTAAATATTCCTTAAATTTTGGATTATTCAGTGAAAGTACATCGTCTTTGTAGCGGAAGCTGAAATCAAACGACTGGGCTAAATGTTTTTGTAAAAACTTGGTCTCATACGAGTAAAGAAAAAGGTCAGCTAGGAGTGGCGCACAGTTAGTTCCCATAGGAATCTCTATTGTCTGTTGAAAAACGCGACCTCCGAATTCGACAAAAATATTGTCGATTAAAAATTCTAACATTTTGATAACGTCAGTTTCAGTGTACTTCTTGTTTGAATCGGCGTGGTTCTAAACAAAATATGTTTTGTCTTTCCCTACCTACTAAAAAGTTTCTGCGTTCTCCATTTTAAGTGCAGAAATATTGATGTATTAAATCTGCAATTACTGTTTTCAGTTTATTGGTTTATTGTGTGGCAGGGTTGTATAAATAGTAAAAAAAAATCAAAAGTTTTTAATGCTATGGCAATGAATAAGACTGGTTGAGGATAACTGTTCGGGGAGATCTTTCGAATTTCTCAGAATCCACATTTGATTCACACCGATCGTAGAGTAAGCTTTGTCACAGTAATTTTTCAGGCCATTTTTGACTATGGTCAACAAAGTAGTGAGGAGCTGTGAAAAAGGTTAAGTGGTGCAGCTGGACGACCCCGCAATGAATCTATGTTTTCTATGTATCGTGTGCGTTTTTGTCACATGTACATTCACTCCATATCCTTTCATTTTTCCTATTGTATGTATTCTTATGAAGTTTTGGTACCAAGCAGAAGTAAGGGAGTTAATTGTTTTCATCATCGGCTCTGATGCCAAAGGATGCTTAAACTGAAGTGTGATTTTTAACAATCTCATCTCTTGATATTGCAATAGGGGTATAAGAAGGGATTCCAGATCAACATTCGATGTCAATCTCCTTCACAAGGCAGTCGATTAATGAAATAAGGTGGAAAGTTTGATGTCACTGTTTTGTTGTGTGGAATGTTAGCAAGATTTGTAGCTTCCGAGCCTTTTTGGCGAATTGAATTTCGATAAATGTCAGGTTTGTTGGCTGATGTGGTGACAGTCTTGAACAGTCTGTGGTTGGATATATCCGAAACGTTTGATGTTAATATGTATTCTAGGAAATGTCTATCAGTCGAGAATGATGCTTAACATGTTTTGTAGAAGGAAGGAAGTCTTTAAAGAGGCAAGGAATACAGTTTGGTACGAATGTGAAGAGTACTAGAGCGGAATGGTCATGAACAGAAGAAGACCATTAATTGAAATGTCATGCAGACTTGGGGCATTATAGTGCCTATGTCCGTGTCAAAGATCTTTTCAACACAAACAACTAGTTAGAACCAAACTTATTCACAATGTATCATAGATGGTTACCTTCAAACCAGGTGTCCTTCAGGTCTCAAGATGGACACAGTTGGGGAACAAAACTTAGCTTTGGACCGGTTTCAAAAATAATCTCTTCTAAAACCAGTCATGCCAGTTTGAGATGAACTTTATAACTATTTCAATTTTAAATTGTGTCCTGCAGAAGTGCAGATCCGTTCATCATTCATAATGGCGCTCAGTACGGAAACTTATCCTTCAACATAAACGTTTCTTAAAATAGTCTGAAAATGAGACTCTTTAACATATATATGTTGAATTTACTGATTTATTCGTACATGGTCCAGGTGAATGATGCAGGCTCTTTATAGCCTCTGGTTATATGTGTCGCCTGTTGTTAGCATAGTCGACACAGTGGGATACTATATCCGTCGTCTTACGTAGTCGTCCTGCATCGTCTGTCTTTTTTTTAATTATAAATCAGATTCCAACCAAACTTTCAGTATATTTGGTGATCAGATCTACCTATGCACATAACACTTAATTTTTGTTTTTACAGGTTTTAGAGGTTCGCTAAGCCACCATAGCTCATTTGTTAATTCAGTTTGTTAATCTGAATAAGTCCTTCAAAACTATAATTGATATTCTAAATTATTCCCAATGGTGACCATTTTAAATGAAGAACGAATCGGCTGCAAACCTTACTTGTAGGGACCAACTAAAAACCCTTATGACTAAGTTTAGTTCCAATTGAACTACTAGTTTCCGAGAAGATGCTGAAAGTTGTTTTCTCTATTGTCATATGTTAAATTTATGTTACTGCTGGCAGCCATATTTGATGAGTCTGGATCTCCCGGATGCCTTTATTTGAAGGTATCATTAAAGTACCACTTTATTCTAATTGGACATGTTAAATAAAATAATTTGGGCAAGGGTTCCCTGATAATCTACGCAATAAATACTGCTCAAATTAAAACATTACAAGGCCCCTATCAAAAAATATTTTGGCATGTGGTCTCCTTATTAAATAGTGTTTACATATTGCAAAAAAAACCACATAAAATTTAGCAGAATACTGTTTCTCTAAAATTTCAGTTTTCTTGTCTGGTTTTTATGGCAACTGAAATCTTTACCATCCATTACAAGGCATATCAGACGACTACTAAAAAAAGATTTGGACAGGAGTTCCACTTATAATCTTGGAGATATTAGAAATTTCTGAGTCCTCTACTAAAAAAAAAATGGAAGGGGTTCCCCTAATAATTTATTTTATACATATTGCTGAAATGGTAAAAAAAAATGGTAGATGTTTAGATTAAGTTTATTACCTCTCTTACTTTTATTATCTCCCCTTTTAAATTATTATTTTCATTATATCTTAATTTCAAATTAAAGACAACCCCTAAAGTGTTTTGATGTATATAATACCAATTAATGTATAGAACAAGCTTCAGTATTAAAAATAATATTTCTGTATGAACAATAAAACTTAAGCAACTATTTTTGTTTTTAGGCTTGAATGCCTATTAACATTAAATCATAGGGTGTTTCCTGGTTTCGGCCATCTAAGGACCATTGTGACCAAGTTTGGTTCTAATTGGGCCAGTAGTTTCTTAAATCAAGATCTTTGAATGAGTTTTCCATACAGCCTAATTTTAAAATGTTCCACGTTGGTAGCCATCTTGGATGAGGTACGAACATGCCGGATACATACAAGAACTATAGTTACCAAGTTTGGCCCGTTTGTTTCAGAGGAGAAGATCTTTGAATGAAAAATTTACGACGGAGGGACGACTGACGCTGGAAGCCAATTGAAGGAAAAAGCTCACCCGGGAATAGACACCCATTCATGAAATGTTGGTCAAAGATTCATTATTTTTATCAGAAACCTAATGGCTGTCGGAAAGACGCATCTATTGACGAATATTTATTCATTTATCTGTTCTAGTATCTCAGATCTGCACTTTAACAAAAGCTTAACTCTAAGTCACTCATGCATGAAAAGTAGGTCAATGTAAGCTCATCTGTGGACAAAATCTCATTTATATATTACTTGTGATTCAAAAGATATATAAGAACGTTTATTTTGTTATTGATGGATGAATGGGCATTAGGCAAGTACAAGTCTACAAAGAAAAATACTAAGAACTTGCAATTTATATCTCGTTCACTTATTTATATACAAATTCATTTTCATTTATTACTTCTGAAGATATATAGTTTACATAGTGTTTTGACTATTAACATATAAATTTTAAAGCGTTGAAAAATGACCGGCTTCCAGGTCCGTATTTTATGATAAAGGTCAGAATTCAACGGAATTGGTCAAAATTGGCTTTTGGGTCAGTTTTCAACGTTGAAAAACGACCAATAGGTCAATTTTCAACGGGGTCAAAATTCAACCTTACACCGGCTTCGATGTCTGCAGACAAATGATTTGTTAGATAACTTGCTCTAGTTGATGGATCAATAAAAAAGCATAATGGAGAAGTTTAAATTTGTGGTTTGTTTTCCACCCGTTTCAGAATTAGGAGCAAAGGGGCCAAATTATACATTTTCACATATTGGCCTACAGTTAGTGGACGACCATTTGATTTTCAGGGGCGGGGGTCTTGGGCAATTTTGTAAATAAAGAATTTAATCTTGGTACCAGTGAAAATAAATATAATAATTCTACTTCTCATGAAAATAAATAATTTAATTTTGATTTGAAGAATATATATTTTTGTTGCAAATGGAAATAAA
>MJUU01026147.1:17885-53907 GCA_002080025.1 Modiolus philippinarum
CCCCCCCCCCCCCCTTTCAGGTTAAATGGTCGGTCCATTACAGCACGTTACTGTGATATTTTACCGGAAAATAACTATGATTCAGACGGGGAAGTGGTAAATAAACCTTCACTGCCAAACCATTGGTTTGCTGTGACGAACAGAGAGTTTTGTATATTATCTCCTGTAGATGAATAGTTTTGCTTGGGAAAGTGGTCCACAAGGATTCGAAAGGGGACTTTGAGCTTTATGAATATTTTAAATAGTTTCTTAAAACAGACAGAGACATATAATTACATTTAATTATATGTCTCTGAAATAGATTATAGAGACGTAATTGAGATGTTAGTAAATGAAACTAGCCGTTAAATTTTATTTTCATTTTATAACATTGACTTATTTTACTTACTGCCGTCAGACTACCTCGCATTTGTTTTCTATAATGAGCTGTTTATTTTTTCTATCTTTTTTATGCGATTGCACGTAGCTCAGCAGTTTCATATCAGATGTTAAGACTATTCCCTACAGTGGCCATCCTGGATGTAGAACTGATCTGATAAAAACAACTATGTTTATCCCTATCGAGATCTGAGAACCCAAGCCTGTCCCTAATGATGTGTCTCATCAGTTAAATTACACCCGGCAAAGTAAGTTCAAAAGATTAACTTACTTCACCAAGTACACAATGTAACTCCATACACGTTTGCAGGAGTTAAAATGTGTACATTTACACGAAGTCGTCTGTAACTCCTTTTCCCATGTGTTTTAGGTTGATTGAAGTAGTGCATTCCATCGGCCATCCAGTACAAGTAATCATACGGCGCAAAATTTTACGTGATTTAATAAAGGGGTTTTGACAATCTAGAGAAGCGAATGAAGGCGACAATGGCGTATCCTAGTGGCAGAGTTTTTTATGTTTCTATCCAGAAAATTAATTAAAACATCTTTCAGAATGTGTGTTAATTACTATGAATTTCATTCAATAAGGACTACAGATTAAGCTAATTGGGTTCGCATCCCGGTTCGCATAAAATACATCTATCTATACGTAGTAAAGGAAATTGACATTAAATTGTGTATTAGAGTGTAACTGAATTCTCATAATCCTGCTATCTTGGATGCATTTCCCAAGTCAAGTGTTTGAGGTTCGTGTCCTTTCCACAAACCCTAAACAGATTTGACTTATATTTCCCGGGCTGCTTCTATATACACCAGAAGCAACTAAATGAGTCTTTGAGGACATGTATCATTTATGTTTCCTTGGCGACTTCTCTTGATCAAATGCAACCAGACGAATCATTGAAAATCCGATCCGTCTTCACCATTTTTGATTGATTTTATCGGCTTATCAGTTTGCTTCTGGTGCAGAAAAGCAGGACAGAAAATAGAAGGCAAATCTGTCACGAGTTAATGGGGAAGGACATGGACTTCAAACATTTGACTTGGGAAGTACCTATGATGATAGCAGAAGTTTTCTAAAGCGAAGTCTCTCAGACCGACGGGGGTCTATGATTGCATGTGATTCTACAAAAACAGATTAAGTTTACTTCGACAGAAGTTTAATTGTGCCCCTCCAGTTTAAAACATTTACATGTAACCTTGACAGTAGATAACATTCCGAATCTATATTGCATAACCATTTTTATACGCCCGTCTAATGACGGACGTATTTTGGTATACCGATTATCCGCCTGTCTGGCAGTCCGTTTTTTTTATGACGCGCTCTAACTTGACAACCATTTGGTTTTGATGTTGGGTATTATGGCCTCACGATCTGTATACTTTTTCGTGAAAATTCGAGTTTTCTTGCAAGAGTTATTCGTCAATTTTAAGGCACATTTTGCATGTCGCGCTCTAACATAACAAACCTTTGTCCAATTCACATCAAACTTTGTAGAGATATTTGGTCTTATGGTCTCATAATCTGTATATTTTTTGAAACCATTTTGATTTTTCTTGCAAGAATTATGGGACTTTATGTATCAATTATAGGGCAGTTTTGACATGACACACTCTACCTTATTAATAGTTTAATAAGTTCACTCCTACTTGGCGCAGCTGTTTATTTCAAAGAAATTACACCCTTTTTTATTGAAATTCATATATAAATATATTCACTATTTGCTGCCCGTATAGTTCCAAAATTTGGAAATAAACATTCCGAAATTTTGGAAGCCAATTTACGATTCTTACTGCTTCGTATTGTATTTCATTGCCCAACCAAGAGAGGAGTGGAATTCCGGGGTTGAATCCCCCTTTTTGGAAATAGTATTGATTCGTTCAGAATCTATAGACAAATATTAAGAAAAAACGGCAAAAAAAAATAATAATAATAAATAAAAATAATTTTTAAAAAAATCGACTGGAAATCCTTGTTTTCTGGAGCTACATTTTTGTGTTTTTGTGAAATCAATATTTCGTGGGTACTTAAATTCGATGTTTTTGATTATATTGCATAAAAACTTTAGGGAAAATGCATTTCGTTTGGGATTTGAATTTCGAGGTTTTAGCGAACCACGAAATCTACGAAAATTGGAACCCACTAACAAAAGTACTTTCACAGTGTACAGATTTGATTTCTTATATACGAGATAAACGTAAAAGGATTCCGCATATATATGCTTTAATATTTATGTATTTACTTAAGTCGAATTCTGAAAATCTGTTTATATGAAAATCGAAATTTGTTAATACTTTACTAATTCAATATTCTGGTATACATTAATCGAATTCTGTGTATAGATGTAATTATTTCTGTATATATGGTCCAGACCTTTTGGAGTATGAACTGTGCGCGTACGGTGCGGACCATATGCCTATACTCGTATGGTCGGGTCCGACCATACGCGTACCGTCCGACCGTATGCGTATACTCATACGGTCTGGATCGAGCCAGAAAATTTGGATATGATCTCAATAAATTCCTTAATTCCATAAAACTATAGGTGTAATGAAAGCAGTAGAGTTAACTACTGTCTAAAGGTGCTACGAAAACTTGGTAAGGGTGGGGTACACTTCGAACAGAAAAAAAAGATTGACAGATATGATAATGCAATCACATTTGACCCATGCAGTTTATGTAATTGAGGGTCCGCTTTTATTGTGGATTTAACTTGAAAAGACAGAATCAAGACATAATTTTATGTTACGGGGAACCCAAAAAGAAAACGGTTCATTAAAATGTTTGTTTGCTGGTACAAATATTTCTATGTCCATGCCGCCACGAACTACTGAATTTATCAAGACGAACTTCTTTTCTTTTACATACTGTCGAATTCTGTCAACGTTCCCATGTTTTCAAACATTTCGTTTTTTCTTCCCTTTGATTTGTTATCAACTGCATATGTGATTCAACTTATCCAATAATGAATTGAATTTGTCCTCCCGGGAGATTTTTACAAGTTTAATACTGAACGTAGGTTTTATTAAAGACAAAAAAGTTCAGGATGAGCCAAAATCACAATATAACATATATGAACTGGCATTTACAACTCTGTTTTGTTCTATTAGATAATACAAAAGATTCAAATTATATTACCCCGACCGTACGCGTACGGTCAAACCACGTGTACGGTCCGACCGTATACGTATTTTGAAAAAAATACGCGTATGGTCTGGACCGTGCGCATAAGGTCCAAATACGCGTCTGGTCCGGAACATATACATTTTATTTTGACTCTATACCACTCCTGGCGCTCCATGTCGGCACTTTCTGCTACATGTTCAACTCCAATCTGTTTTCATGTGCGCTTTTCGTGAAGATGGAGATCCCCGTTTACCTAAAATACAAACCCATTTAATACCCTATAAAGACTTGTGTTAACAAATGTTTTTATGACGGCCAGCCATACACATCTCATGTAAAATATCGAAAGAAGTTATTAAGGGAAAATAACAATAAAAGAAAATTAACAAAAGAATTAAATAGCTCGAAGTAGTATGGTATCAATTATTTAACGCTTGCCACAAAATTGCATTGCGTATTTCAAAATTACTGGAAGAAACTGCATGTAAAGAGCTATTTTCGGCAATTAAATATGAAAATGAATGAATCCCATGACAATTCGTGTCCATATCGTTTTCGACCGTTAAGATTGATCTCCAATTAAAGGACATAATATCTTGAGTGCATGATCCAAAATCAGCATTTTTGTAGTCCCAAATAGATCTTTTATATGGAGCATTTAATTTGGCAGGGATTTTGACAAAAACAATTGTGGCCTCATGGTCGCTATAATTTCTTTCAACTGAAATGACATGAGCATCTATGATTTCACACCCATACAAGACATATATACAATACAAGACAAGAACATTTTTTTAAAAGACATACATACAATATAAAAATGTTGTTTTGTCATATAAGAAGTATGGCAAATCTTAAAACATTTTCCATTAAATTCTAAAAGTTATATAAATTTTGGAATATCATTGTATGATTATTTGCATTTTATTGACTCTCTCATTCGTTCTATTCCACTTTGTCTTTCATGGCTTTCAATTCAGTAGAAATCTCACCACGATTAAAATATCAAATATAACAAGCAACTTGCGTTCAACATAGTTTAGTTTACTTGAATCCGTCAAAAAATAACTTCAGGGTAGTTTTTCAAAAAGCAAGCGCTTTTTACAGGTAAATGGCGCGACGTCGGATATATCTGGCAGTGGCAACGTCATAATTTGTCAAACAAATTGTCAACGACAACGACGTTTGAAATTTGAATCTGGCACCGAAAGGGTTAATCCGCCGAGACGTTTACTTAACAACGACGTTGACAACGTCTATTGTGACGTCACTTCCTAGAGTGAAATTATGGAAAATAATTTCACAGTTAATTTTCACTTTTATTTCACTGAGAAATTTCAATCTTTCATCACAATCTATATAATAAATATAATTTCAGATTTTTAATTTTTGTGCAAATTGTAATATATCTCATGTGTACACTTTGTTCAATTACTTTTATCGAAATTTATGTAAATTCTAAAACCTAAGGATTAACTCCCTCTATCGTAGTTTTGTCCTTAGCTGTATTTGATATTACTGATTATTCGGATTTCGTTTGGTTTTAGGCATTTTAAACATTTTTTGAAATCATGGATTTCCTTTGTTTGGGTTCTAGTGCTGCTGATGAGGAATTAATTTCCGAAATGGCCATACAGCTCATTAAAATTATTGCAGTTGGGGTTAACATATGTGTTCTGGTCTCATGTTCATTTACCCCATATCCTTTCGTAAAATATTTGACGCCCCAAACTTGTTAAGTGCGCAAGACGCAGTTTGGAGTTTTCCAACAAATAATGACATTGCGTAGGCACTTTGAAAAATTAAACAGTTTTAAAAGCTTGAAATACAGTAAAGTAGCATTTTGGAAAAATTAGTGATTTACTCGAGTCCTAAAAAGTATAAGATGGAATATTGAGACATTTGGCAAGAATTAATCAATATTAATTAAGAAGTTGAATTAAAACATTACACTCAAAAACAAAGGAATTAGGAACAAGTTATAGCAAAATTTACTTTAAGATATCTCCCTATAATTAACAATATAACATATAATATATAAGCGAACACGTGTCTGCGAACTGGTTTAGTACATTTCTGATCAATTACAGAAAATATCACTTTATTGTAATAAATTTATTTTAATTTGTGTGTTCGCTACATAGGGGTATCAACATGGCTATGTTATTCTCAAAGGGACAGTACATCAATATCTTTTTGTATGTTGGTTGCAAAAAAAAACAAGAGGCTCTCAAGAACCTGTATCGCTCACCCGGACCATGGCCAATACATAACTTCAAATCAACTTATATGTTAAAGGGTCTCATTTTCAAACTATGTAAATAAACATTTATGTTATATGATCTAACTTTAATTTAACTATTTTCCCTATTGCATGCCATCTTGGATAAGGGATGGATCTGCAGGACACAATTTTAAAGAAAATTAAGTATTGTGCCAAAGTTCATTTCCAACTGGCCAAATGGTTTTAAAGAAGAAGATCTTTGAATGTACTCCTATATTAAACTATGTTTCCCATTGGTAGCCATTTGCATGAGGTGCAGACTTGAAGGACATCTGTTTTGAAGGGGACCATCTAAGATACATTGTGACTAGCCAAGTTGTTTCTGATAAAAAATTCTTTGTATGCTCTTTCTATACAGTCGAGTAATAAATTAAGTTCCCGCAGATGGCCATGTTGGATGACATTTAGGCATAAAAGTCACAATACATATATATATTATAGTCAGCACCTCATAAGCATCCTGTTCAAATCCATTCAGTGGTTTTCAAGGTTAATTCATCAACTGCTCACTAAAGGTTTTACTTACATTAAGCAGTCAATGAAGCTGATAAACTAATTCAACATTCATGTCAGCAGACACACTAGAGGCTCTGTAAAATACACAATATGTTTATATAGGAAAATCATTACAACATGAAATAAGGTAAAGATTAAGAAAGTATTTTTGCAAAAAATTGCAGAAATTTGCACAAAAACACTGTTTTTTCTCTAAATTATATAAGAAATAATTTTTTTAAGGGAATTTCTCTACAGCTTAAAAGAGAAAAGTTAACCAAAGAAGATTTGAACACAGAATTTAAAGGGAAATAACCCATAACCATATGGCATTGGGGAAAAAAATTGGTGAAAAACGGCCAATAAATCATACACAGGCCTTTGGATTTTCTTCAAAATTTCAGAGTATGTAGATCTTGATATGCTGAACATTTTTTTAATTTACACTTCACCTCTATCTGTTACAGTTTTCGAAATAAAAAATAAAAAATCCGCAAATTTTGAAAAATTTACGGAAAAAGGGTTATTACTTTCAGACAGGTTTTCCGATTTTCTTCAAAATTGCAGAGCAGATAGATCTTGGCATTCTGAACAATTTAACTCCGTCAGATTTTTGATATCTGCAACGGTTTTAAAGTTATTTGCCAAAAACAGCAATTTACCCCTATGTTCTATTTTTAGTAACATCAGCCATGTTGTTTGGTTTTCAGGCTCATCGGATACAATTTTGAAAGAACATACCCTGGTGATGATCCAGGCCAAGTTTGGTTTAAATTGGCCCAGTAGTTTCAGAGGAGAAGATTTTTGAAAAAAGTTTACGACGGACGACGGACGCCAAGTGATGGCAAAAGCTCACCCTGGCATAGCCAGGTGAGCTAAAAAAACCACACAACATAAGTAACTTATCTGAGTGTTTTTGATATATTTGGAAGTTTTGGATATATTAAATTCATAATATTAAAAAAAAACTTAATAAATAAATAAAAAAAACCTCACGTTTTCTGTATTAATGTAATGTAGGAGTTCTGATATGCTTCTTGAAAATAAAAAAATGCCATAAACCGTAATTTTTTGTTTTAAAAAATACACACCAAAAATACCATTCACCATGATAATTTGTGCGTTTGCGATGCTTAAATTCGTTTTGGTTTTCCCAAACACATGCAAAGAAACATAATGACTTGAACCATACAAATTTCATGGGTATGAACAAATATCTATTTTCATGTTCTATTACAGAATATTTACTAAATTGAATGTGACAGAAATGAAATATCCATTTCATTCTGTTCTGTTGAACTCAAACGTGTAGGGCGTTAAAAAACTCTATTTTCGTGTTTTTTGCAGAAATATTTGATGGTAATATCATATAAATTTCAAGTGACAGGACAGCCGATAAAATTATTTAAATCAAATCATTGTGTAAATATATTTATTAGGAATAACTACCCCTTTACATCGGCGGGGGGGGGGTTGCAGTAATATGGACGAAGGAAAATATGAGGGAAACCAGAAATCTCTGTCACAGATACTTGTTCTTATTTAGCAATATAGATTTAATAAGAATGAACATATTTTTGGTAATATAATATAGACTTATGTAATGCCACGGGTATCAAAAATATCTTTTTTCATGTTCTATTTGGGTAATATTGACTAGCTAATGTAACCAGTATGAAAATCCCCTATTTTAATGTTCTATTTGGGCAATATTTTGGTTATCTGGACATGAACAAATGCACGGGGTCTGAATAATCTCCATTCGAGTGTGTTTTAAACTTGGATTATTTACATTAAAACTACCGTGATAAAAAAAAATAAAATAAATATTATTGCTCCACATGCAGTTAAAGCCTTTTTGACAAATATCTGGCGATAAAAAACAAAACATATAAGAATTGTAAAATTTTAATCATTCAATTATCATCAATTTTGATGTCAAAATCGGTTCTAGTACAAAACTTAAATACCAAATTATCGTAGACGGTTGGTCCTGCCAACCCCTGTAATGAAATATGTGAAAAAAGGTTAATCAAATGGAAATTCTGATCGATGACAGTCCTACAAGTGGGAGACGCTCCATCCTGTTCAACCTAATTTATGAAAAAGTAGTTTTCGAAGAAAAAGGGTTAACTTCATAGGACTGAATAATTTCAAAAGATCAGACATTAAATCATAAACAGTAAAAATCTTTAAATTTTCATTTTTGCATCCATTTTTTAAACAAATATGTAAAATATATGCATAAAAATAATGTACGTTTATGTATAACTTCAAATTTTCACGTGTATTAGATAAAATATGAAATTAAAAAGACATTTTGTTGTTAACAAATACAAAACGAAGTATAAATTGAAAAAAAATGAAAATATTGTAATAATCCTGTACTACCTTCAGTATTTACTAAAAGTCATGTAAGTGTATGGTATTGTCATGCCATCTCCATATAGCTTCCAAACATATAGGTCAGAATCCGGCTCAGAAGATCAGAAGTTTAATGTCAAAGAATCATGCCATCTACATAGCTTCCAAACATATAGGCCAGAATCCGGCTCAGAAGATCATAATGTGTAATGTCAAAGAATCATGCCATCTCCATAGCTTCCAAACATATAGGTCAGAATCCGGCTCAGAAAATCATAATGTGTAATGTCAAAGAATCATGCCATCTCCATAACTTCAAAACATATAGTTCAGAATCCGGCTCAGAAGATCAAAGTGTAATGTCAAAGAATCATGCCATCTACATAGCTTCAAAACATATAGTTCAGAATCCAGCTAAGAAGATCAAAGTGAAATGTCAAAGAATCATGCCATTTCCATAGCTTCAAAACATATAGGTCAGAATCCGGCTCAGAAGATCAAAGTGAAATGTCAAAGAATCATGCCATCTCCATAGCTTCTCAGAATCCGGCTAAGAAGATCATAATGTGTAATGTCAAAGAATCATGCCATCTCCATAGCTTCAAAACATATAGGTCAGAATCCGGCTCAGAAGATCAGAAGTGTAATGTCAAAGAATCATGCCATCTCCATAGCTTCTTAATATATAGGTCAGAATCCGGCTAAGAAGATCATAATGTGTAATGTCAAAGAATCATGTCATCTCCATAGCTTCTAAACATATAGGTCAGAATCCGGCTCAGAAGATCAAAGTGTAATGTCAAAGAATCATGCTATCTACATAGCTTCTAAACATATAGGTCAGAATCCGGCTCAGAAGATAAGAAACAAGCACCATAAGATCATTTTTAATTGTAAAGTAATATTACACTGAAATGCTGAAAATAAGCCGAGTACTCCAAACCAATTCTTAGTTTTTCTGAAATAGAGGAGCGAGCGTGTGAAATTTTCTTTTTTGTTCGGTACAAATTCAATTTTATCAAACGAAAATTTGGTGAGGGAAATGCGTTTTATATTTCAAAAATATAAAAATTTTGATATTGACAAGAGAACCCTTTAAATTCAATTTTTAAAAGAAATTCAGGAGCGAAGGATAGAATTTTAATTTGCTTTGATAAGAAGAGAAAAGTCTCAACGATAAAGAAAACAATCCCATTTTTTTGGTCAAACTTCAAAATTAGGATCGGCCCTGTTCGAAGAGCATGGAATCAATTTGAAGTGGGCTAAAATGTTTGATAGGGCCTAACCTGTATGAAAAATAAGTAAAGTTGTGACTAACAAAATATCATAATGGCGTCAACCAAATTCCGTGTTTTTGTACCCGACAACACAAGTCTATTAATCATACAACAAAAACTTTGGAAAAATACAGTTTTTGATATATTTGTATTTTCTCTTAATGTGATCATTAAATATGAATGGACATTTATACTGATGACTATAAAATGGACATATTATTCTTGATACTTCATATGTCCGCTCTAATTTTATTACCACTTCGTTATAATTCTGTCATATAGAAGGTGATACATACTACTCCGTCCTTTTTTTATTTCAGCAATAAATACCATGATCACCACTGGTCAGTGGCTATGTATTTTTGTCCTTTTTAGTTAGAGAATTATGGTTATGATAATTATAAGACGATGCAAAGCACACGGAGAAAAAAAAATGGATATGTAATATTCGTATGAAAAAAATAATCAAACGATGAGAAGTAAATTCGCGTGAAATCGGGATAAAACATGTTTTCCTTTTTATCCATATATTATCAATTTGAAATCTTATTTTTCCCAATATAATAGGAGCGGAATCTACATTTGGGAATTAAGAAAGTGACATTAAGCCATCAGCTACCGACATATCTTTCATCACCATATGTGTGACGGGTGACACACGTGCAGCAGCACGTGCTTATCCTTTCGGATGTTACCTACTAGCCCCAGTTTTTGTAGCGATTCACACCGCTTGTGCTTTGGTTATGTGGCGTTCTTGGGTATTTTTCGTATTGGATTTGTAAGATTGCCTCATTTTTTAAAGGTTTTTTTAAGGTTGTCTATCAGTTTTTAAACATCTTTGAGTTTACGGTCTTCCAAACGTTTAGATTTTATCTGCACTTAAGAGACATAAGTTGTCGAAATGCGCATATGCAGAATTTAAATTCACAGTAACTTCGGTATTTAGTTATTTCTGATAAATATAAATTACAATGGTTTTCTTTTTTATTTAATTCCCCGCTCTCTCCCCTTCTCTTCGGAATTCGTTTGCAGATGTATAAATCCACTTGTTTCAGATGCAAGTGTTGTCGATTTTTAATAACAGTCCCTTATTTCATATCTAATTTAATAAATAACTTGAATCCAAGAATGAACGTTTGCATTTGTAAGCGTAAAAACATCAAAATCAAAGTCTATCAAACTATTAATATTTTATGCATAAACCATGCCTTCATCGATGCTCTTCTTCATTTAAGGATCATTTGAAAATCGATGATATTATTGCACCCTTAAAAATAAATTTCGAATGATCAAAATAATAAAATGACAATCGATCAGTACTGAATACATATTTTGAAGAGTAGCTATTATTTTGCTAAATCGATATCTTTGATCAATTGCTGTTATCTAAATTTATGTATATAGGACTATATATGTGTGTCTTCATTTTTCTTTTCTGTGCTGTGCTCATGTTATGTTTTTGTTTCGTTGTTTTTCTCCGATGTTGACATTGTCCTTGGATTGTTCGTTTTAGACTGACGGTTCGGTTCTTACTTACTATAGTAAATGATAACCTAACCGTGAGTCTAAAAAATAAGAATCTAAAGGACAATGGCAACACCGGAAACACACGGAAACAAAACAATATATTAGAAAAAATAATCTCAAAATACAAATAAAGGCCATGTATAAGAAAAAAAGTGTTGAAGGGTAAATTTGAATTCATTTTGTCTTTGCGTGTGGTAATTTCTGAGTTACATCTCTTGACACAATGATATAAGTTTGTACTGGTGAGTCATCTAAGTTTCTTCATTATTAATCAGATATATTATTAGGATGAAATATAACGAAGTTTAATTCATATTCTTGTAGTCAATGAAACAATATTAAATTTTTCTCAGTATAAAATTTGATTCAATTAGTGCTGGAATTTTGTAAGCCTTAACTGAATTTGAAAAAAATATACCCCAAGCTTAATGATATATCCGAAGTTCAGATGACCATCTCCGTCAAATTCGGGATGCAAGTCCAAAAAAGATAATAATAAGAACTACCTTTAAATGAACAAACACAAAAATATTAAGACTTCTGTAAAAGAAACAAAGATGGTGAAATAGATAGTGACAAAATGAGATTTACCTACTACATTACTATTACTGAATATAGCTGTCAACCTTTTGTACTGACATAATTTGGAATCAAACTTATAGAAAAAAATAGAGGATGACACACCCTGCGCAAAGTTTATGAAAGTGGTTTCTTGTATTTGTAAGACACATAAATACACGTTGAGGCTACCACAGTCCTGCATGATACAGGCTGGAGCAAACCAATATGACCACGTTAAAGAATTTGGAAAAACTAAAGGAAAATCAAAATCTTTACACATGTATAACATTGATAAAAGAACAACTGATCTGCAAATAAAAAAAAATCACATCATAAAAATGTTGGTGGGGATACCAGTATCAACCATACATACCTACGATAACAAATATTCAAATATTACTTAATTTAGCAACAAAATATAAATCTTTTCAGGAAAATGCATCAAAATAAGTATAAAAAGTGTCAAAATGAAAATTTTGTTATTTATTTACCAAAAGGCATATCTTCGAAATGTGTACAAATGATCTGCAAAATGAGAACTTCCTACCATGCTGAAATCAAAATATAATTTTCGATATATGTCAACTGTAGAAGGGGTCGCCCGGAAACCAACTAGAAAATTATATAAGTTCAACAAAAAATGTATTTTTTTTTTTCAGACAAATGCACTTTTTCAATACATGTACAAATGATCTGCAAAAAAAAACCTTCCTACTCTAAAAACTGTTCGAGAACTTGGGTGTACTTTCTATGAAAAAATGGCAAAAATGACATTGTATATTTTTCAGACACAATTAATGTACCAATACCAAAATGCACATTTTTAATATATGTACCAAAGGTCTGCAAAATAAAACTTCCTACCATACAAACTGTAGGAGATGCCTGGACAAACCATGTTCACTCCTGCGGACGGACGGACGGGATAAAACAATATTGCTGGGCATAAAAATATATGCCTTACTAGATTCAACCCAACAGTGACAAATTCCCATAAGAATTCTTTTACTCTGAAAAGGGTATAAATAACTTAACTGAAGGCATTAGAAAAGCAATTTTGCATTCTAAAATATCAAACATTTATATAGAATGAACATTTATGGTTTAAATTGTAGCAGAACTTCAGCATATAACAAATCCAAGTAGTCATTATTTTAAGACCTCATTGTAAGTTCAAGACGATCCGTATCACCGGTTTGAGCTGAATTTTTTGCTAAATGGCGAACAACGCTATATCCATGTAATTTATTATGATGCGAGATCGTCTATAAACAAATAAAACACAACTCTAATATAAAGCGTTTCCGTTGTGTCCCTTTTGTCACCAATAAACATTTGTAGGTGAAGTCCATTTTTCAGGGTATACTATAGAATATCGTACTAATCTTGTCTATTGGGCGCAATATTCAGGAATTAAAGGTATGGTACTACACAAGGATAGAAATTTCAGGAAAATTAAAAACCTAAATTGCCCTTTATTTTAGCTGAAAGTCTATCGGATATATCAGTTTCGAGAAATATATCTTATGAAATCAACATTCTAATTTTTGTAATGTGTTTATTTCAAGTTGGCGTTAATATTTGAGGTGCTAGCGCTCACTGCAGTAAAGATTGTCCAAAGACTAATCAAAAAGATTGTTCTTTGCACCTTTAAGAAACTTTACTATAAATTTATTTGAGGTGCATTTGCTCACTGCAGTAAAAACTGTGCAAAGGTAAAATCAAAGACTGTTCTTTGCACCTGTACGAAATTTCAGTACCTGTACGAAATTTCAGTATAAATTTAACTTCTTATGAATACAGAGTCAAATAATGAATAACGAAATAAAATGAACAAATGAATTATCCAACAATGCAATTTTGCATACGTACTCCATACTTTCTACACAGTTTATATAATGTAAATATAAATTCAACAAATTCAATAATACTGCGTTAAATCAATGGGTAAATGAAGGGACATGACACAAATTCAGAAAAAGTCCAGATTCCTAAAAATACATCGTAAGGTTAAGCAAATTGAACGACGCTTTAGTTGTAAATTTTCATCAGTAAGTCACCAATTTGGATAGTTCATTTATATATGAGAAATGTTCATAACAACTGGCGAAATAAAGACAGCATTCACATCTTGTCTTTGCTTTTGTTTGTCATTTGGATATCTAATTCAAAGGAAAGAAGACAGGCATCATACCATTTCAACCCCTTTGAAAAAAAAAACCGAAAAACTATTAACAGTTTCTCTTTTATTTACTTTTTAATAATTTTCACATTGTAGTATGTTACATTGTTGTTCGATTCTTTTATATAACACTGGTCACTACAAAATCTGCCTGGATTTATTACAAAGATCGGTGATCAACTATTATGGACATTCCAACAAGCTTTATGACATCCGAACTTATTTTTTGTCAATATTTTTTATTTTGACCACAAACGGCAATAATAATTTCGCGAGTTTGGTCAGTCACAGTAATAAAACATATCAACTTATGGACGTTTATGATAATAGTCATTAGTTGTTTATTATTCATAAAAAGCTACGTTGAATGCACACATAAAGTATTCATAACCACACGTGATAGTTAGCCAGGAACTGTAGTTGCGCCAGTCGTCTTGCCCCTTTGGAAGTGAAAAGTCTTTTATTTTTGGTGAGTGAGATATTTTGGTTATTATCAACTTTTTAACTTGCAATATCTTGATAAATGGCTCTTAACAAATATATTGAAATGTTATCTTATGTAGTAATCAATATTTTAGCTAGGCAGGCCGAAAGTTAGCCCCAACGGTGTATAAGCTTTTTAAAGGAGTCAAAACTCATGATCATTACCATAAAAGGCACATGAAAAGAAAAAGGATGAGATGAGGGATAGTAGAAAACTTAGTTCTCCAAAATGAGAAAAGGTAGCCTCTTAAAAAATCCCTACTGTGAAAAGGGGAAGTATAAAAAGAAAAGCGGGACTTCGGGTAATACTTACATATAGTAATTCCTATTGAATCTCCTTTTTGTTGAGATTTACTGATAATGAATAATTGTGAAATACCAAAAATTTCTTTTGCAAAGGGGAACAACTATTAACGAACTTATGAAGAGGGACCTAAAAAGATGGAAAACTTTTTATGTTTACCAAATTCAGTTTAAACAATTGAAGTATATAAAAGAATAATATTCAGAACAAAAACCAACTCTGTGGTGTCACAAATAATATACAAACAGATGCACGAGGAGAAATAGCTAATTTGAATTCCTCAGTTGTTATTCATTTGATCATTTAAACAAAACAGAAAGTGTTATATTTTTTTTATTTTAGATAGAATCACAATGAAATTGCAGTGTTTGATATTTGTTGCGCTGATATTGTCTGCCTGTACAGTACGAGCACAATTTGGTGAAGCTATCTTAGGTGCTAGTCTCATTGGTTCAAACCCGATTATTGGCGGAGCTTTACTCTTTGATGCATTTACTGGTGGCTTCAGTAATAATAACTTTTTTGGTGGTCCACCAGCTGGAAGAGGTGGCGTCCGATATTATCCAGTATTTTTGGTATGTAAAATTATTACCTATAGTATGTCTTCAGTCCAAAGTTATATTAGCTTAATGTATTGTATGAATTGAGTTAGACTAGGATTAGAGACTCTAAAGACATGTCGTTCACCGCGACGATGACTAATCAGTCTAATAAATAACAAAATACCGAAGTCACTGTAAATCTAGTTTCTGCATATGGCCATCTCGACAACTTATATCTCTTCAGTGCAGATCAAATCAAAATATGGAAATACCATAAACCAAATTTTATAAAATCTGAGAGAGCACAAATAACCATAAAGATCTAAATTGAAAACAAAATAATCTAAGGACAGAGCCATGCAAGAGGGGATACTCCTTAAACTTTGTAATATAAAGGGACCCTTTCCATTTAACACTTAAAAAGACTTTTTTTTGGCTTTGAAATTTTACTGTTTAATGCATAGCAATGATCCTATGTTATATTAAACTCAGACGTACCGGTAATACTAAGTATGTTTAACTAATTCACGTCGTGGTCTAGGTGATTGTTCAACACAATACTTATTCTGCATAGCCTAGGGATAAAGTGGCAAGCATGGCCATGTTTCGACTATTTAGCCAAATTTGTTGGTTTTTTTAAATGATGTAAAGACGGCGTCACGTGGTAGTGAGACATAAACAAATTAAGTTCATAAGGTCACGAGTCCACTTAAGTGATCTTGGTGACAGTTATCCTTCTTGAGCTCATTTCGCTGTTTCTTACAAGTGCGTATACATTTATATGTATTGGTGTGCGGCTGCTTCTTTTAAATAATGTCTTACACAAAATTGGTAACTCTGGTCGTGATTTCTGAGTTATATTAATTCTGATTTGTTGCTTAATGTTTGTAGGTCAGTCTTTGGTAATTTGTGTGAGAGCTACTTATAAATGAAAAGTCAAACGACGACGAACGACAATGAAACGAAATACTGAAATCTCAGCAAATTTCAATTCTGCAGATGGCCATTTCGATTACTTACGTCTCTTCAGTGTAGATATAATTCAAACAAGACCAAAATGTAAAAGATATGACAAAGTTGACACATAACAAATGACCAAAATACCTCAAGTAACGGCAAAATCAACCAAGGACAGAGCTCTGTATGAATAAAATATCTAGTTTTATTAGCTCTCTTACGTTTTAGATATAAGATTTCAAGCAAGCAATAGCATTTTGCTTTTGCAATACTTCAAAGTGGTTGCACAGATTATTACTATATCGAGCCGGACAAAACATTCACGCCAGTAGCTATAATATCGATTCTACAAGTGTTTTGAATTGGCAATAATATGCGATTTAAATTCTGGAAACTAACACTATTTCCTTCGTGCATAGCTCCTTGTTAGTAGCTTGTTCATAGCTAAGTATGTAATGGTTGCCAGATTTATAGTATTATGGGATCAGGAATGATAGAACCAGAAGAATGAGTTACAGCTATTGATATGTGACTGATGAACACGCTTTGTAGAACTACTGCTGATGCTGAAATAACCTCATTCGTAAATTGTTTGAATTTCATTCTTATTTAACCATTCTTGATCAAACAATTCAATTTTATCATGAATTGTCATGTCAGTTACTGAACTTAGATCGCAAAATTAATTTCTGTAGGTGCCCGTATGTCATTTCAGTGCAGATAAACGTCGAAATATTTGAACGCTCTTGTATTTTAGAATATGAGGTTGTATTGCACAACGTCTTTATCAGTGTCTAATATATTATAACAAGAGGCCAATGGCCACGTAGCTGGATGGGCAAAGGTATTTAGTATTGAAATAATAAGCCACAACCACAGTTTGCAATGGGATTTGATCATATAAAGTCTTTACACTCAAAATAGTTCATGGTCAGATTACCCATGACAGAAAATGTAATGATTTGTAAGATTTGGTTAGAGCAATTTTTTCAAACAGTTCACTGTATGATTAACAATTGCAAATTCTCGCCAAATCGCATCATAAACCTGTCAATCCTTTAAAGTAGTTAATACTGAAGAGAGTGGACCCCTGCCAGACTGCAAAAGTTTATTGTATTTTGTCTTTTCTTTTTATGTAATGTATTTTTATTTGTATTTTCGTTCATACCACCGGCCGTCTTGGGCATAAATGTGCATTAATGAATAAATATTGATTATTATTTTATATCATCTGATGCGTTTACACAAATGTTCTGAAATATTTGACAACATCAATTATGTCACTCTGACTTTTGTTGTAGAAAAATAGTTAGTTAAAAATAAACAACCGCTCGGATCGTCATACTTTTCATTTATCAACAACTTATTAAAAGATCCTGTTAAAAGATAAGAAATCAACAAGTGCAGACGTAAACATACTTTCACGTGAAAATTCTTCCGATAGTAAAATCAGTAAAAGCTGAACGACCTTTAACGGTATGAAATAAATATCTAATCTTACAAAATCATTTCTCACTATATATAATCACTGAAATTAAAATCAATTAAAAAATTATAATCTCTGCAACAATGTGATAAAAAAAAGAGATGATTTGAAACAATGTGATATTTTTTGCCAGTTATCGTATGAAGTTACACATAAATTCCCTTGATAAATACCACGTGCATTGTAGACGATTGACAAATTATAATCTAATGAAAGTGATAACCACAAAGATTGACACAACCAAGGCGGAGCGAACCAAAAAATACAAAATCAGTACCGTATCCAAATGTTCTGAAAATCAATAGGGTTCTGTATAATGCCAAGCCGACATAGAATCTCAAAATTTGTGGCATAACTTGCATTCTTGCGAAAGTTGTTCATAGCTAAGTATGTAATGGTTGCCAGATTTATAGTAATGATAGAACCAGAACCTTGACCTTTGTTTCACAAACCTTAAAATCAACAGGGTTTCCATCCAGCTACCTAATTATCTAGTTATTCTAGTCCAATACATACCTTTTTGTAGAAATGGTGAGATTTCTTTAAAAACTTATATTGTTATGATAGGCATGTCAGAATATTATATAAAAAACTGTGAAACTAATTCATTTTAATTTGTTTTCAGTGATCAATGACTGCTCTGCTTTAAGCGATATGGAGAATATGGCTGTTCCATGGGATAAGATGTTACTTGTATTTAATAAATAAATTTTAAATATTTAATTGTATTATACAAAATATAATTCCGATCAAAGCTATTTAAGCCGAAACAAGTTTTTCCTTACTTATTTCTTTTTTCGTCATTTGCAATCTAATCAGAACCAAACTAATACTGGGTCAATGAGAGAGAGAAAGGTAGGAGCGAATTAAACACTACATGTTCAAGACAATTAAACAGAATTGAACAGTGTGTATTCCCAAAAAATTTTAGGTATCACCAGAAGGTCCGGAAGAGTAAGCTTGCTTTGCTACAACCCGATGTAATCCATTTAACTGTGTTGTTGTCAGTCCAAGATGGTCAAAGTATGAGACTGATGTGAAGTGTTTGTAGTATCATTAATTTCGAGCTCTTTTGGATAGATCAGATAAAAAAATCACCAAATCGAGGGTTGTTTAGTGACAAAATATAAATGCAGATAAAATTAAGGATTTGGCTGGTTTTTCCATCTTTATTTTGAAGAAGCCCTTAGATGAATTCAACCTCATAAGAGTGGAGAAACAGATTGGCTCGAAGAGGTGCAGAGTATGTGCCCATTGGAATTCTGGTAGTCTGTTGAAAAACGAGTCCTCCAAACTGGACAAATATATTCGATCAGAAACTCTAACATCTTATTATTTTTTCGTCTGTATATTTTTGCATCGGAATCATTTTAACAAAGAAATCTTGTTCTTGTTCTCTACATATTCCCCATTCAAAAAAAAAGAAAAACAACAACAAAAAATCAAAAAGTGTGTTGGTGTACATAATTAGAACTAATAAACGAATAGAACATGTTCTAGCAATATAAAGAGTACTTTTGTATGAAAAATAAAACTTTTTAAGCTATTTTTGCTATCAAATGACTAAATACCGAAGTTACTGTGAATTTAAATTCTGCATATGCGCATTTCGACAACTTATGTCTCTTCAGTGCAGATAAAATCTAAACGTTTGGGAGACCATAAACTCAAAGATGATAAAAACTGATAGAGAACAAATAACCAATTTGATCTAAATGTAAAGCCAAAATCAGCTAAGGACAGAGCTTTGCATGAGGGAGATACTCCTTAGTTTTCAACAAAATTAACAAAAATTTAGATATTGTTAGGTTTCCACAGTATCGGCTTTATAATACCATATAAGGCTTTATTTCTACATTTAAATTTTTGTTCTACTCTTAGAAGTTGTGACCTTTACCTTTGTCGCACAAACCTCAAAATCGATAGGGTTCCTCATCTGATCATAAGTCAGTCATGTCTATGTATAATGCGGTTCTAGAGATATTGTGCGGAAATGGATAAATTGTCAAAGTTTTGTTCTATTTTTAGAAGTTGTGACCTTGACCTTTGTTTCACAAACCTTAAAATCAACAGGGTTTCCCTTCTTATCATAAGTCATGTCTGTGCAAAGTTTCATTTAGATATGACATTTGGTTCTTAAGATTTACCACAAAGAGAAGTTTTCTTGTTTTTTTCCTTCTTAAGCATTCAAGTGAGCTTCTTTGTCACATTAAACAAGAGCCTCTCAAAAGCCTTTATCGCTCACCTGGAACCTGGTGCTTAACAAATTCCATTGACAGTCATACTGAAAGAACATGTTTTCCTGTAGGGTCCAATGTTAAACTATGCTCCCCGCGAGCGGCGAACCTAAAACAATTTTTTTGTAGGGGACCACACAAGGACTACATGTTTTGTGGCCAAGTTTGGTTCCAATAGGCCTGGTAGTTTCTGAGAAAACCTCGGAATGTTTTTCATTGAGTCCAATTTTAAACTATGTTCCCTGCTGGCGGCCATATTAGATAAGAGGCGGACCTGAAAAACAACTTTTTTGTAGATGACCACCAAGGGACTTTTTTGGCCAAGTATGGTTCCAATAGGCCTTGTAGTTTCTGGGGAGAAGATCTCTGAATGGGTTTTCCCATGGGGTTTAATGTTAAACTATGTTCTCTGTTGGCGGCCATCTTGGATGAGATACGATCATAAAAGTCACAAATTTTGACATGGGACCACCCAAGGCGGTTAAAATTGTTCAAGAAGTTTCAGAGGAGAAGATCTTTGAATGAATTTCTCATAGGGTCCTATGTTAAATTATGTTCTCCGCGGGCGGCCATCATGGATGAGGTACGGTAAAATAAAAATCACCAACTTTGAAGGGGACCACCAAAGGATTATTGTGGCTAAATTTAGTTACAATTGTTCAAGGGGCTTCAGAGGAGAAAATCTTTGAATGAATTTACCATAGGGTCCTATATTAAACTATGTTCTCCGCTGGAGGCCATCTTGGATGAGGTACGGTCATAAAAATCACAAACTTTGAAGGGGACCACCCAAAATCTATTGTGAATAATTTTGGTTTAAATTGACTTAGATTTTTGAGAGGAGAAGATCTTTGAATGAAAAGGTAACGACGGACTGACGACAGACGCCAAGTGATGAGAAAAGCTCATCCTGGCTATAGCAAGGTGAGCTAGAAAAGTATATATATTTTTCCCGTGAAAAATGAAATTTATAAAGTATAACAAATTTTTGTTAATTGATTCAATTAAAATTTTGCAATGAAATTTCATGTCGAAATTTTTATGTCTTTGCGGGGAATAATTTGAAAATGGTTTAAATATAGATTACACCACAAAATCCTGTTCATTGCCATATTATATCCACTAGAGATAATTAAATTTTAAAATTTTAATTGCTAGGCTTGCCGAGTATTTTAAAATACTTTAAAAATGATAAAATATGGTAATAATCAGGATAAAGTGGTGTAATCTTTTTCTCTAACGATAAACACCGAGAATTGTATTTCGAAAATATTTGGCAGGAAATAGCACAGGGCTTTATTCAACTAACGTTGAATATGAAAATCTATCTAACGTGTCGGAACTGGTTTAAGATCATTTAACTTCACATTGGCACGGGGTGAGAGATTTGTAGGGAGATCAAACAGGTGGTCCAGTGGTACATATAATATGCATTGTGGAACAAAGCAGTTTTCAGAGTATTGGAAATAATAGAAATTTTGATAAATACATCCAATACAAAGTACAACCACCAATACCTTTTTGCCTTGATGGCGTGTATTTGAGTATAATAAAGTAAAATAAAACCACTAGCTCTTTGAAATCCCATTGCCCTGGATAAAAAGTGTCATACTAGATATGTAACAGTCATTTATTCTTGCTTAATCTGCAAAGAGAGGATAGAAAATGCAAAATATGATTGTTGGTTGTGGGTACGGAGATCAATGTTAGCTTTGGGGTGTAGATCAATCCTGTTATTTACAAATTATTGAGTAGTAACGGTTTAGATTTTTATGAGACAATGATAACTCCCTTTATTTTAGATAGTGAAACCAGAGACATATAGATAAATATCTATATGTCTCTGGTGAAACTAACAAAGAAATATTTAACACATGTCGTGACCGATATTTCAATTAATCAGACATGATATATGTCTTGGGGAACATGGAAGAATGGAACAGTGTAACGTTCATTTTGAAACATCTATACATTTCTGAACCGGATGCAAAATTTGAAAAACTTTTTTTACCTCTTTTATGAATTGCCAACAGAGCATCCTGTAAATAACCAATTCAAATGCAACATTTATATAATGGAAGTTATGATAGGTAAAAAACACCGTCAATTCCAACACGTACACACCGGTGACAAAGTCAGACATCTGTTTGACCTGGTTCCTATAATATGGTTACAAATACACAAGTCAAAAACAGAACATGAAATTGTTTAATTGCATTAGAATCACAATAACAGTACTTTAATTGAATTCCCGAGGGCGTCAATCTTGATTTGACGGTCAAAATATCTGTTTACAGGCTCCGCCACCCGTTGCCTGTAAACTGCATTTTGACCGTGAAATCTACGATTGATGCCCTCGGTATTAAAATAATGTATTGTTTGGTTAATTGTCGATTTGCTCCCATAATTGTTATTTGTCATTTTTTTTATACAACGACAGTAGAATACCGAAGGAACAAAGGAGTGGAATTTACAAAAATCGAAGTCCAAAGACATGGCCAAAATGAGGACACAGAAAACAAAGACATTAGACAGATACAAAGCAGAGAAATAGAAATCACAACATTCAAAACACAGTGTGAACTTAAGAGAAACTGAGACTGACATCAGATGCTTCGGAAGGGTCGGCATGTCCTGCTCTGTTTTGATATGTCGAATATTTTCATTTGAAGAATATTTTGTCACCTTAATGCCTTTCGGTATCATTTTCTGTCATAACACTAGTCCCATTTATATAGACATCGTGGAATATATCTATCAGTTCGATGTCAAAACATTTCAGGTAGCATTAGGAGACACCAGACCCTTCTGTTACAGTATAAGCAACGCGGTATATTACAGGATATTCAATGCGCATTTCAAATGTAAACCATATTACAAGTTGTTTTCTATCAATTAAGAATATACGATATCCAAAATGACATGGTTCACAACTGGTGTAAAACACTACCGAATTTTCAATAAATTTAGTTCTAGAAATGACCATTTCGACTCATTATATCGTTGAGGTGCAGATCAAAAGCCAACAAGCAATATGTAGATAGTATCTTGTATAGAAGTTAGTAAAATGTCGAACAATCATGTTTTAATAAAGCTAAATTGATGAAAGTAACTCTGTTCTATTTAGACAATTAAGAAAGGGGTCTTTATACTGCATGGAGCGTAGCGTTTCTCCAAACAGTGTGGCCACTATGGTTCCCGGTCAGGCTTTTATGACCTGACTATCCCGCCTAGACAGGACATCCCCTATCCAAAAACAGGGGACGCACCCGGCAGCTCTGTAGCCAGGGCCCCTGAAACCCGATTCAGGTGCCGGGCCAAAATATGAACGCTAGGTTTGTTGAACATAAATGAGGTGAATGTTCCGAAATTTCTGTCGCATGTGTTCAAAATTATTTAAAGTGAAGTCAAATCTTACAAGTCAAATAAAAAACTTTGCATGAAAATGATTCGTCTGCTCTTTCGTGTGAGCCGCAAAGAAAGGAAGACCAGGAAGATCTACTCTCACAAAGACTCGTTGAACAAACAAATTTGCTTTCAACACTACTTTTAAGGACAATCTTGCAAAGTATGTAAAAAATGTAGAAGATAAATGCTTTGCAGATGTTCGGCATTTGAAGAGCCATAAAAATATTAAAGATTTTTGCGACAACTGTCATAGAACTTTCAAGGATGCAGTCTACCTAGCAATATTATTATATTTGATTCCATCAAACAATTTTCGGAAAAATAATCTGTAGACTGTCACTATTAAGAGTTAACATGACAAATCGAGCATCCAGTTCTGATATACATTTGTGTATATACATTTGTGTGTATATACGTTTTTTATGTTTTTATGCTTTCCTGGCCCCTGAATCGGTTTTTAGGGACTACACGTCCCTATGTGATGGATAGGGGAATGCCCTGTCTAAGTGGGGTAATAATACGGAAAACCGACCGCGAACCATTGTAGCCAAACTGTGTGGAGAAACGCCATGCCCAATGAAGTATAAAGATCCTTTGTATGTTTCTCGTTCAAGAGCAGACTCATGTGGGGGGTCGTATAGAAGGCTAAATTTCTTGCCCCTACCCACTTTTCCAGTGGCAATAAAAATCGTTACCTCAGGTGTCCCTGTGCCTTTATTTCTTTTTTCTTTCTTCTTTTACGTATGAAATATTGTTCACTTGACGTAAAACTAGAACTAATCAATCAATCAATCCAATTGTGCTTACTAAATAGCTTATCCAGGATGCCATGAAAAATGTTTTGTCCAATATCAGATACCTTCACAGTCTAATTAACTGAAATGTCTTTCACGACAAGATTTAAAGTTACTGTGAATTATTATTAACCAAAACCAGTTAAACCTTAATTACAAAAAGTCAAAATTGGTAATACTTTGTCCGTATGTAAGGCTCGAAATGACAGAAAATATCTTGTATTACAAATTATGGTTTACATCCGCAATGCGCATCGCATATCCTGTAATTAACACCGTAACAGGAGCGCCTGGTGTCTGTATCACAATTTCCTAGTGTTGCCTAAAATGTCTTGACATCTAACGACTGACAGACATATGTACATACTCAACGATGTTGATATAAATGGGACCAACGTTATGATAGAAAATAAAATCGAAAGCCATTAAGATTACAAAATATTCTTCAAATTCAAAATTCGATAGTAAAAAGTTCGTTTTTATCGATCACTGAAGCAATGCCGAAGAAAAAGCTATTTACAGCATGTAAAAACGAGGTATATTTCTAAAAGCAGGAATTCATAAAAAGAGATACAACAGTTTTGAAAAAGCATTTAGTTCAGAAATGTATTAATGTTTCGAAATAAACGTCTTCTGTTTTGTCCTAGGTGTATATTATAACTGAAATATCTGTCGACAATTGTTAAATATTTTCATTTGTTAGTATAAAGGGAGTTAACAATGTCTCATAAAAATCAAAACCGTTACTAGTAAATACTGTGTAAATAACAGAATTGATCTCCGTCCCCAAGCTAACACTGATCTCCGTCCCCGCAACCAACAATCATATTTAACATTTTCTATCCTCGCTTTGCAGATTAAGCAAGAAAAAATGACTGTCTACTATGATCTACTATGACACTTTGTATCAAGGAAAATAGGATTTCAAAGAGCTAGTGGTTTTATTTTACAATGTACTTTATTATACCCAAATACACGTCGTCAAGGTAAAAGGCAAGGGTGATGCTAATTTGTGTTGGATGTTTTGATAGTTTACCGTACAAATATCTATTATTGCCAAATCTGAAAACCCTTTGGTTCCGCAATACATCTTATATTTACCACTGTATCTTTAAAACTCTTTTGTTCCGCAATACATCTTTTATCTACCACTGTAGCTTTAATCTTTTCGTACATGACAAAAACGACCCGATCCCGCTTCAAATCTCCGCCCCTGTGTCAAACAATCTCCGTCCCGTATATTGTGTTGTAAACGGCGCATTAGAGAAACGGTATTTTATGATCAATCAATAATTGTGTAATGATGAACTACTCCTATATGTCATATTTTTCTCGTCATACCAAAATAAAAAATTTCTGGAGTTAGCTACACTTAAAGTAACAACACTGAATTGTCAATATATATGTCGAACGATACTACCAATACTCACGTTTTGTGTACAAATACAAAGGAATACAAATATGTTTTTCAGCCAAAGCGCATACGATGATATAACACAGGACCACAGTAAAATGATATAAAATACAATATGACATATGTATTACAAATTAAAAAAAAAAACTTTAAAAGAATATGATTAAGCAATCCAGTAGTATTAAAAAAGTATAAAGAGGAGTTTAAAAGAATATGATTAAGCAATCCAGTAGTATTAAAAAAGTATAAAGAGGAGGATGACTGTTATCTGTATAATGCTTAATTCACGCCATCATTAAAATTTGGAGGACAGAAAATTTATTCACAAAGCACCCGCTTAATTATTCTACTGTCGGTGTATATCCTAACAGGTATGCCAACAAAATTGTAACGTAGTATTCACAAATTTCGCGTTCAAGTTACATTAGGCGCAGTGTCTTTGATGTATTGGTAGGAAATAATATGAACCACTGTCTCGGATTCTCTGTTGTCATTGTTTGTGGTACTTATCAAATGTAAATACCTCGTATTGTATGATTTATATGTAACAGTGGTTTCATTATAACAGAGCTGTTTTCGTTTGGATATAAACTTCCACAATATGCAGAAAATGAATTAACACTTAACTTCTGTATTTTGTTATTCATGACAACTTAATTAGTAGATAATGAGGCAGTTCGATCCCCAACAATAGTCACTATTGTTCAACAATAGCAATATCGAACTCACTATTGTACCGGAAGATTACGCAATGTTATGGTTAACTGCGCATGTCTTGTCAAACAAGAGTAATAGCCCACTCGACTCTTGTCGAACTATAGTTAAAGTGTGACGTCATAGACTGATCTTTCGATGGATTTCATTGGTCACTCCTTATTCTGATCCGAATTTCCCTCGTATGGACCAAAACAATAGTTGTTGATCGAACTGCCTCCAAATTATAAACAAAATGGCGACTTAACGTGACGTCTTTGTACTATTGCTTTTGTCAAAGTGTATGTATTTTACTTTAGATAGGTTATGAATAAATATCCCTTTGCTCTAATCATATTCATATTCAACACACGCCTCGGCAATCATTTCTGAATATGCAGGGGTAACGATATCCAAATTTATCTTATTTCTCTCTCTAGGTCCGTAACGTTTTTGATTTTATGTAAGCGACGCCTCAATTGATTTTAAGGACGAACCAGTAGTTTTCAATTATGCTAGCATCTGGAAACTGTGTAGGTAGAAAAATTTCAATCTTGATTGATTGATTGATTAGTTAGATTTTAACGTCCAGCTTTATCATAACCAGGACAAGCTAATTAGAAGATAGGTGGTAGGGGCAACGAGTACTGGTTGCCACTGGGAAATGGGAAAAATGGGTAGGGACAGGAAATGAAACCTTCTATACGGCACACAATGTGTCTGCTCTCCTTACAGAAAATAGAAGGGTCGTTATACTGTATGGAGCGTTGGATTTCTCTACACAGTTTGACAACAATGGTTCGCGTTCAGGCTTCTCGTATTATGACCTGACTACCCCGCATAGACTGGGCATTTCCCTATCCACCAACTTGGCAGCTCTTTAGCTGGAGCCGCTGCAAACCGATCACATTTTTTTCCCTATGAACAGCGGCATTATCGTCTTGAAATATAAAATTATTGTCAGGAAAATGCCGAAGCACGACCCGCCTCAATACTTTGTCAAGAATCTATACACACTTTTGTTTATTTAAATTTCTATTAACAACAGATAGTGTGCTAGCCCGTTCCAACAGATACATGCCTCAATCAGCAAACTATATATACATTTTGCGTTTTGTCATGGACTGATGCATTTGGGTAGCAATTCCTCTCATGGTCTACGCCAAATATACAACTGATTATTTTCGCCATTAACAGTTTTACATTCATCTGAGAATATCACTTTGTCCCACTAACCACTAACTCTCCAGTATCTTTTTCCTCTGGCTCAAGCCAGACGGTTTTTGTGTCGCCTGCTGTAAACAGAGTCGACACATAGGGATTACTATCCGTCGACGCAAGTCGTTGTCGTCCTGCGTCTTCTGTCGGGTTTTGAATCCACAACTCCTTCAAAACTTCTAGTCCGATTCCAATCAAACTTTCAGGATATATTATTCACTTGGTGTAGTTGTGCACCTGATACTTAGAATTTTGATTTTACAGATTTAAGGGGTTCGCGGAGCAAAAAAATGTTCATTTGTGAGTCTGTCGGTTTTTGAACCCGCATCTTCTTCAAAACTGTTGGTCCAATTCCAACCAAACTTTCAGGATATGTTGTTCATCTGGTATAGGGGATGGGGGTAATAACAAAATTACCAAACAGAGTTGTCCATGAGAAAAAAAGACAAATGAGGTAGAAACCGACGGAAAAATGATGGACCGCAATGGTCCTGACTTGGTACAGGCATTTCAAAAGAAATGGGGGTTAAACCGGTATTATGGTATGCCAAACCTCCCCTTCCATTGCGGTAGTGTCCGGTAGCAACTCAACAGCAATTGCTATTGAAAGGTCGTAGACAGTTAAAAGAAATGACCATCCCAGTACTAAGTAAAAAAAGAATCTTGAACAGAGTTCGGACCGAAACTTCAAATTTTTCCATGAGGGACTATTATATATTAAAGAACTTTTTAATGATTGTATTAGACGGAACTTTTTGAAGCCTTTATTGATAAGGCGGTGACGGAGGAGAATAAATGAGAATTTTGATTTTACATATTTTGGAGGTTCATGGAGCCAAAATTGCTCATTTGTGAGTCTGTCGGTATTTGAATCCGCAACTCCTTCAAAACTGCTAGTCTCATTCCAACCAAACTTTCAGGATATGTTGTTAACCTGGTATAGATGTGCACCTGATACTTAGATTTTTTATTTTATTTTACTGATTTTAGAGGTTCATGGAGCCAAAATTGCCCATTTGTGGGTTTGTCGGTATTTGAATCCGCAACTCCTTCAAAACTACTAGTCCGATTCCTACCAAACTTTCAGGATATTTTGTGCACCTGGTGTAGTTGTGCACCTGAATCTTTAAATTTTGATTTTACAGATTTTAGTGGTTCACGGAGCCAAAATTGCTTATTTGTGAGTCTGTCGGTTTTTGAATCCGCAACTCCTTCAAACTATTGGTCCAATTCGAACCAAACTTTCATGATATGTTGTTCACTTGGTATAGATGTGCACCTGATACTTTGGTTTTTTAAATTTTACTGATTTATGTGGTTCATGGAGAAAAAAAATGCTTATTTGTAAGTCTGTCGGTATTTGAATCCGCATCCTTCAAAACATCTAGTCTCATTCCGACCAAACTTTCAAGATATGTTGTTTCACCTGGTGTAGATGTGCACCTGATACTTAGAATTTTGATTTTACAGATTTTAGAGGTTTAATGAGCCAAAATAGCTCACTCATTTGTGAGTCCGCAACTACTTCAAAACTATTAGTCCAATTCCAACCAAACTTTCAGGATATGCTGTTCACCTGGTGGAAATGTGCACCTGATACTTAGTTTTTCTTTTATTTTACCGACTTTACAGGTTCACGGAGCCAAAATTGCTCTTTTGTGAGTCTGTCGGTATTTGATTCCGCAACTCCTTCAAAACTGCTAGTCTTATTCCAACCAAACTTTCAGGATATGTTATTCACCCGGTGAAGATGTGCACCTGATACATAGAATTTTGATTTTACAGATTTTAGAGGTTCACGAAGCCAAAATTGCTCATTTTTTAATCTGGTTTGTTAATCCTCAACTCCATCATAACTTTAATTAACAATGAAGGGATATGGAGTAAATGCAAATGAGACAAAATCTCTACAAATAAATGGTAAAACACAGCAATGGAACAACGCCTCTATTGTTGTTCTTCATCTTGAAGTCACCATGAGGCCTTCAACAATGAGCATTACTCATACCTCATAGCAAGTTCAAGACGGCCCCTAGCACCGGTTTGAGCGATATTCATTGCTAATTCCTCAGCAACGCTACATCCATGCCTTTTTCTCCTTTGATCCATGGATGCGGGATCGTCAACAAACATAAAATTAACTGGCAAAGTGTTTTTACAATCGCTGTCATCAATTTCCCGACAAAAAGACTAGTAGAGGACGATCGGCACAACATTTAAACAACCACAGGGCATTCATCGAGCCAATTGTAAGAAAACTTGGCATAATAAAATCATGAGACGTGGGCACAATAAACAGGTGGTCAGAAAAACAATTCTGAATTACAAAAAAAAATTAAAAAGCCAAAATTTGAAAGAATGATAGTGCATTCATATGAGAAATTCTCTCAACCAAACTTGCAGGATATGTTGTCCACCTGGTGTAGATGTGCACCTGATACATACAATTTAGGTTTTACAGATTTTAGAGATTCACAGAGCAAAAATAGCTCATTTGTTAATCTGGTTTGTTAATATGAAACTCCGTCACAACTATTTGTCAGATTCCAACCAAAATGCAGGATATTTTTTTCGCCTTTGTATTTATGCATCTGATACATAATATTTTGATTTAACAGATTTTAGAGGTTCACTTAGCCAAAATAGCTCATTTGTTAATTTGTAGGATATGTTGTTCACCTTGTGTATTTGTGCATCTGATACATAATATTTTGATTTTACAGATTTTAGATGTTCACTAAGCCAAAATAGCTCATTTGTTAATTTAGTTTGTTAATGTTGAACTCTTTCAAAACACAGTAAGTCTTATTCCAACCACCCTTTCAGAATATGTTGATCACTTGATGTAATTGTGCACCTGATACTTAAAATTTGGATTTTTACAGATTTTAGAGGTTCACTGGGCCAAAAATGGCTGTTCTGTAGTGCAGGCGACACAAATGTTCCATGGAACACCCATCAATTTTTAATATTGACATCGCAGATCCTAATACTTTTGCGAACAACGCGACGATGGAGCTGTTTCTAAATAAACATCTTTTCACGTGAACCTTACAAACACGATCTTCTCTTTTTTTTTCTTTTTTTTTGTATGTATTATTGAAAAAAGTCATGCAGTTGCGAGATTCCATTGGTCTTAACGAGTTAAAAAAGCTTCCGCTCGTCTCATCTTCCATTTCCCACGTTTTCTCTCCATCGACATCGTTTGAGCACCTGCTCAATCCCAACAAGTGCGTTCATTTCATACCTTCCGTTTTTTTTGTTTGGACATCGGGTGACAAATCTTTGGACTTCCCCATATTCATGCAAAATACAATCTGATCGATAAAAATACTACATTTGACACTTGAATTCTTTTGACGTCAGAGATGTCATTTTTAGCGCACATAGCTTAGTCAGGTTGAGCTTTTGCCATAAATTTGCGTCCGTCGTAAACGTTTTGAAAAATTTCCTCGTATACCACTGGGCCAAATGAACAAAAAATGGCCTGGATCATCACTAGGGTATGGGCTTCAAAAGTGATGTTCGACAATACGAGGATCGAACAATTTGACCGCTGTTACTTAAATAGAATATTGGGGGGGGGGTAAATTGCTGTTTTTTGGCAAATAATCCAAAAACCGTTGCAGATATAAAAAATCTGAAAGAGATAAATATGATCAACTTGTCAAGATCAGATGATCTATTTTAAAGTGATTGCAATTTTTCTGTACAATTCTCAAATATTTAAGGTTTAATTTTTTTAAATTAAAAAACTATATCAGATAGAGGTGAATTATAAATTGCAAAAAACATGACAAGTTTGAAAGAAAATTAAATACCTGTATTGGAGTTATTGCCCTTTATTGGTAGAATTTTTCGTGATTTTATATATTTCCAAGGATGTATATTTAGAAGGATAAGCATCTTGTGATAATCTGGAAATATATCGAGAGGCGTGAGATTTTGTCACTTTGGGACCCTCTCTTTGCAGTCTTATAACAACGGAAATATAATAATGATTGTCACAAAAATTATTCTATGAGTACAGTAGATGTTTAACTTCAGGAAAATATTAAATTGATGAAATTCTGTGCATTACTTTTAAATAGAAAAAAAGAAGGGAAACGGGGAATGTATCAAAGAGACAACGACCCAAAGGTGAGTAATAACAACTCAACGCCCCCATAAGATCTTCAATGAACGGTGAGAAAACCCCACACCCAACGGCAGGTCGGAGTCGGCCCCTGAATAAAGAGTAATTAAGTTAAGTTCTGCGAAATAAACATCATCCTAGACTTCTATAGACATAAAGTAAACTAACTAGAAAAAAGACAAGACACACAAAGGCCTTTAGTTCAAAATCTTGGTGCATTTTCACCGATGAAAACCGGAAGTGGAAAAAAAATCAACGAAAATGTTTTGATTACAGATTTCAATCATATGTATTGAAGAAACTACTTGCTGTAATGTAACGAAATTTACACTACGGATGTAAAAATCATTCAGCTTTCAGAAAAAATATAATTTTATCAATATCCATAAACAACTTTTTTAGTAGATAGCTCGAAACTGAATGCAAACCAAACGCTTTGCTATAAATTTTAAATTGCAACATTGATTCTGCACGAGTTTCCTATCCTTCTAAATATATACGTCCTTGATATTTCGAATAGAATTATATTTCAAAAACAGTTTGAGATAGAGGTAAAGTTTTACTTAATAATGTTCAGCTTAGTAAGATTTACTCATATGGAAATTTTTTTAGAGAAAAATCGGAATACACATATATGAGTTACTGCCCTTCATTGGTCAATTTAGGTGATTTTATACATTTTGTCTTATATTTCAAAACCGATTTAAGGTTGAGGTCAAATTTTAATTGAAAAAATGTTAGCATATCAAGAACTACATTTTATCGAACATGGTCAAGTTGTCCAGCCTTATCCAAGATGGCTGAGATCGGTGAACTTAGTTTGACATTTGAACCTATAGTAAAACATATTAAAAGAACTTCTACTAGTAGACTGCTGGGCCAATTGGAACCAAACTTGGTCACAAAAGTCCATATAGTTGGTCCAATTTTAAATGGGTCCGGCTAGTCCACATTACATTCAAGATGGCGAGGAACATAGTTTAATATAGGGACTATGGCACGCGATAGTAACAAAAATGCGGTATACCTAGTATTTCGAACGAAAACTAGGGGTTTTCGGGCGAAATACCCGATATATCGCACGTTAACTAGGGGTTTCCGATCAGTATACGTAGTATTTCTTTTTTTTTAATGAATACTTATATATCATTGTACAAACACATACATATATGCAAAGCACAAAGCACACACATATAAAACATACAAACAATGCATGCAATCAATAAGAGAAAAAAGAAAACATTATGAATTGTTGATTACTACAACATAAGACATGCAAAATATTTGAGACCAAAGAAAGGGCTAAGCCAAAGTGGCAAAAATAAACAAAAAACAAAAACTAAACTTGATCAAAACAAGGCCATTTGGATAGTCATAGGAAGATACGGGTATGAGAATATTAACTCAAAAGAGTAGCAGAATAAACATCAAAACTTAAACATATCTTAATACTATAAATATATATATATATATCCTAATCTTCAAAAATTTGGGACCAGGGGCTCCAGCAAGAACGGTACCTTTCAAGTTCAAAATATTTAAAAGATATATATTTTTCAAGCATCAAGCTTTCCTTTAGAAAATTTTTTAACCCTATTATGTTCACATCCTCCTCCCTTGCTTTGGTTTTATAGATATAATATTTTGTTATCATAAAAATTTTGTTTCTAACTAGGTTTAGGTCGGAAAGTTTCGAAAAGCNAATATTTCTGGTACTTCATTACAGAAACAACACATTTCAGAGTTTTTAAGTTTTATTTTGTACAATAACTCATTTGTCCCCAAAATTCTGTGTATGATTCTGTACTGGAGCCAGCAAAATTTTGTATTTTTTGAGTATTTAAAACAGTGTCTATGAATCATCTTCCAATCAATATCCCTTTTGTTTAAAATAACCTCCCACTTCTGTTCTGCTGAAATATTTATTTTTCTTCGGTTCAGCACATTATACATATCTTTTGAACCCTTTTTTGATATAAAAAATACATTAAGGCCAAAAGGTACTAATGGTTGTGCTATTTTCTCACACACATTGATATTTATAAGTTTAATCCATCCTTTCACACTATGGACAATGCCATAAAATTGTAAAAACATAGGTCTGAAATTATAAATACGTTGAAACTCTTGAAAAGATAATAAATTTCCTTGACTATCTACAAGATCATTAATAGTCCATATTCCACGTTCAGCCCAATTCTTATAAAATACACTAGAATCGCCAACTTTTATATTTTCGTTATTCCATAAGGGACTACACAAAATATCTGCTGAATGTTTTGGTGTCAACAGATTTTTTAAATTAGTCCAGGGCCTAAAAACTTCTTCCCAAAATTTATTTTTTGGGATACTGTTTGGTCCAACATATGCAAATACAGACAGATCTATATTTTCATTGAGTTTCAGTAGTTTAACCCAACCAGAATCAGAGGTAAACAGTCGTCTGATCCAGGTTAGTTTAAGCCCCTGAATAAAAGCTTTCAAATTAATCATTTTTAATCCACCCAAACCATAGTCTTGGACGATGACATCTCTTTTCACCTTATCTGGTTTACCATCCCAGACAAAGGAAAACAGTTTACATGTTAACTGTCGCAACATATTTTCATCTGGTTCTGGGATGGCTAAAAATAAATGGTTAAGTTTTGAGATGATCAGAGTTTTAATAATAGTAATCCTCCCAAACGGAGTGAGTATCTGCTTTGACCATCTATTTAGAGTAATTTCTATTTCATGAAATTTCGGTTTATAATTCAAGGACGGTATTCTATCTAAATCTACAGAAACAAGTATTCCTAATAGTTTAAAAGTACTGGAGCCCATTGCAATCCCCACTTTACATATATCTTATCCTGACTATGTTTTTTGCTTCCAATCCAAATGACACTTGTCTTTTCCAAATTAATCTTAAGTCCCGAGATTTCTGCGTAAAACTGAAGAACACGAAGAGAGGCATCAAGAGAGGCAGGAGATCCATCAAGAATCAATGAAGTGTCATCAGCATATTGAGATAGGCAAAATTCTGTATCATCAATTGTTATACCCTTTATCTCCTCATTCATTTTGACCAAAATGCCTAAAATTTCAGCACATAGTAGAAAGATGTAAGGGGACAAAGGGTCCCCTTGTCTACAGCCTCTTTGCACACTGAAAAAAATCTGAAAGAAAACAATTTTGAGTAACAGCTGACATTATATTTTCATAAAAAGTTTTGATCCATTTTGAAATGCCATTACCGAAATTAAAAAAATTCAGAGTGTCATATAAAAAAGACCAAGAAATGGAATCAAAAGCTTTTTCAAAATCTATAAGTAATAGTATTCCTGGAATATCATTTTCTTCTGTATAATGAAGAATGTCATAAATTAAACGGCAATTTTCACCAATATATCTTCCCGGGATAAATCCTGTTTGATCGGTACTAACAAGATATGATAAAACAGACTTTCATCTTTCTGCTATACAACTGGATGCTAATTTATATATTCAATTTAATAGTGTTATTGGTAGCCAATTTTTAAGATACTGTTTCGACTTGCCCTCTTTAGGAATACATGTGATCACTCCCTGTTTCTGTGTTACTGACATTTGTCCACTCTGATATCCATAATTTATAGACCTTAATACAAACTTTCCAATATCAATCCAGAAGAATTTAAAAAAATCAGCAGTGAAGCCATCAGAGCCTGGACTTTTATTGTTTTTCATACGTTTCAAAGCAGAAGTTAATTCAGTTAACGTTATTTCCCCCTCTAATGATTATTTTTGGTTTTCATCTAATTTAGGAATATCAGGATATGGAATTTCTGTATTAAGGTCAACCTTTTTTTAGACAATCCTGTTTAGTGTATAGTTTTTCATAAAATAATTTAGTCTGATTCAAAATTTCTGTTTGGTCATTTATTACAACATTCTGATCAATCACGAGTTTTTGAATAGTTTTAGAAACAAAATTTTTTGTTTCCAAGTTACAAAAAAAGTTGGTAGGCCTCTCTCCTTCTTCAATCCACTGAGTACGTGATCTGATATATTGACCTCTTACCTTGCTTTGTCTAAGTATACGTAATTCTGTCTTTTTCTCCTCTATTTCAATTAGGTTGTGGTCTGATTGTGCACTTTCTTCCAGTTTACGAATTTTATTTATCAAATCATTTTC
>MJUU01026147.1:57425-68993 GCA_002080025.1 Modiolus philippinarum
AATGCAAAATTCAACTAAAGTCACTCAAGCACAAAATATAGGTCAAAGCCATTTAATTCTTGATGATTTTGGTAGTTCTCGTCATTGTGATTAATTTAATGAGACATCATTGTGGTATGATGTGTAGTTGATGAGAAATTGACCTAAACGCAAAATTTAACAAAAGTCACATAAGCCTAAAATATAGGTCAAAGCCACTTAATTCTTGATGATTTGGGTAGTACCCATCAAGGTGATTATTTTGATGAGACATCATTGTGGTATGATGTGTAGTTCCTGAAAAAAAAAGACCTAAACGCAAAATTTAACAAAAGTCAGTCAAGCATAAAATGTAGATCATGGATCCCTAATTGTTAGTGAATCGGGTAGTACTAATCATGGTCCATGTAGTGATGTAATATTATTAAAATATTACAAGAGGTTACCAAAATATGGGCCTTACTTAACATCGGGACGCACAGACGGACGGACAAGGTTAAATCTATATGCCCCTTCCACTCCATGGCGGGGCATAAACATTTATTATGAAGATGACAGTATCATTCACACACTTTTGCATAATCATGAAGTACAACTTGTTTATAATTAATTCTAGTACAAAAGAATAACAAGTTGTGTACTATACTCATGTAAACCTAGTGAATTAAATCCTGTTTTTTTTCTGTCAAAGATATACTGAATTTATCAGTTACCAAAGATATAAGGTCCAGGTAAAGGCAATGTTCCAGACATTTTGAAGGGGTGTACTAATACCAGAAATGTAGAAAATATGTATTGATGAGCTGAGCTAGGTGCAAACATATTTTATTGAGGTAATCTCGGAGATATATAGAAACTTAATTATAAAAACACAACTAAGCAGAAAAAAAAAAAAAAAAAAAAAAAAAAAAAAAACTATATAGAAGACATGGAAGAAGGAGTGCCAGGCAAAGCGTGGCATGATAGATTACGGAAACTTGGGTAAGAATAATAGTATTTATAATTAAAAGTATTTCAGTATATTACAGTATTTATAATTACGTAGTATTTCGCCGAAAACCCTAGTTTCCGATCGAAATTGAAGGGAAACTAGGGGTTTCCGACGAAAACCCATAGTTTCCGATCGGTATCGGTAATTCGAGTTTAAGCCGAAAACGCTATTTATAGTTTTAGCCAATGAGAAACGAGAAACGGAAATCGCTATTCGATATTAAACGTTTGTCCAATCAGAAACGGAAATCGGTATTCAGAGTTTAATTTAACCAATCAAAATCATTAAATCTATTTATCGCTTATAATTTCCTTTTTTTTTATTAAACTCTCGTAATTTTTATTTATTACATGTATTTTGATATTATAAGTTAATCAAATACACACTTTGGGAGTGCGAATGGATATCAGATTCGCGGGTCATGGGAGGGTTCGATCTCGACTGTCTATATTTACCTTAACCTGGAACTAGTCCCAGCCTTAACCTGTTAAAAGATGTGAAAATCGCCGTTTTAGACTTAGTTTTAAAAATATTCAATTTAAAAAATCTCTAGAGCAAATACTTTTTTTATATAATTTGAAGAGTACTCAGTTGATGAAGAAATTTGGCATAAAATAGGTACATCTGTGTATGAAAAATAAATAATTTAATTAACGATTAAATAACAAAACTCATCTTAAAAATGATCAAGCAATTCGGTGTTTAAAACTTTAACTTCATCATATCATTTCCAAGGGTTTTTATGATTCGTGAAGTTGCAAATTCCATGGATTGTAGCATTTAAAAGGTATGAAAAGTAAAATTTTGAGTTTACGGTTTAAACTCACTCTTTAAAAATGACAAAAACAATAAAGTGTTATGAACATTTTACTTCACAATATCCTCTTGAAAGAGTTTGATATGTTGCGAAATAAAAAAAATCACCAAATTTAGCATAAAATAGGTATGAAAATAAAAATTTTAAGGTAGCGGTTTGAACACAGTCTTTAAAAATGACAATAACTATTCAGTGTTTTAAAAATTTTACATCATAATATCCTTTTGGAGGACTTTTATAATTCGCAAAGCAAAATTTTCATCAATTTTAGCATTAAAAAGGTATGAAAAGTAGAATTTTTAGTCTACGGTTTAAACTAACTCTTTAAAAATTACAATAATAGTGAAGGGTTTTGAAAATTTTACTTCATTATATCCTGTGAAGGATTTTGATATGTTGGGAAATAAAAATATCATCAAATTTAGCATAGAATAGGTATGAAAAGTAAGATTTTTAATCAGCAGATTAAACTCAGTCTTTAAAAATGACAAAAACAATTCAGTGTTTTGAAAATTTTACATCATGTTATCCTTTTGAAGGGGTTTTATAATTCACGAAGCAAAAAAATGATGAATTTTAGCATTAAAAAAGGTATGAAAAGTAAAATTTTTAGTCTACGGTGTAGACTAACTGTTGAAAAATGACAAAAAAAAAGCTTAGCGTTTTGAAAATTTTACATCATTATATCCTTGCGAAGGCGTTTGATATGTTGCAAAATACAAAAATCATCAAATTTAGCATAGAATAGGTATGAAAAGTAAGATTTTGAAGCAGCAGTTTAAACTCAGTCTTTAAAAATGACCAAAAAAAAAATCAGTGTTTTGAAAATTTTATAATATCTTTTCGAAGGAGTTTTTTAATTCGCAAAGCAAAAACTTGATGAATTTATGAAAAGTTAAATTTTTAGTCTGTGGTGTAAACTAACTCTTGAAAAATGACTAGTGTTTTGAAAATTTTACATCATTATATCCTTGCAAAGGAGTTTGATATGTTGCGAAATAAAAAATCCTCAAATTTAGCATAGAATTGTCATTTTTAAAGACTTGAGTTTAAAAGCTGATCAAAAAACTTACTTTTTATACCTATTCTATGTTAAATTTGATGATTTTTTTTATTTCGCAACATATCAATCTCCTTTGCAAGGAAATATTGAAGTAAAATTTCAAAACACTTAATTGTTTTTGTCATTTTTAAAGGGTAAGTTTAAACCGCAGACTAAAAATTTTACTTTTCATAGATTTTTAATGCGAAAATTGATGAATTTTGTGCCTCTTTAATTATAAAACTCATGCGAAAAGATATAATGATGTTTAATTTTCAAAACACTAAACACTTCTTGTCATTTTTTAAGACTCAGTTTCAACCGCTAATTAAAAATCACACCTCTTCTATATTAAATTTGAAGATTTTTTATTTTGCAACATATCAAACTCCTTATGTAAAATTTTCAAAACACTAGTAAACTTTCTTTGTCATTTTTCAAGAGTAAGTTTACACCGCAAACTAAAAATTTTACTTTTCATACCTTTTTAATACTAAATTCATCAAGTTTTTGCTTCGCGAATTATAAAACTCCTTCGAAAAGATATTATGATGTAAAATTTTCAAAACACTGATTTTTTTTGTCATTTTTAACTTGTAAGCCGAAGGCGGAGAGTTGTTAATATGACAAGAAAAAATCACGTGCGGCTTCAAGCCTATTAACAGCTCTAAAAAGATGATCTTCGTGCATCTGATAAAATATAGTGTGCAAGTTTCTATCAAAATCTTATACATTGTGTATTTAAGTTATATTTCATCTTTTCTTGAGTTGAATACAGTGTTGTGATATTAAATTGAAAACAATATGCATTTTAATCAAATAATTTGTTTTTTTGTTTTTTTTTTTATTATATTGCGTCTCGGGTCAACGAGCCTGCCGCGCAGTTGCATAATGCATCAGTCTGTATGTTTGATTTACCTCCCTTTGTACACTTTTCCAAAACATAAATAATTTTATTCAAAATAAATTGCTTAAAATAATATTTTTTTTACCTGTGACATGTGTATTGCACAATCGACATACATACGAAATCACACAATCCGATTATTTTCACGTATTACGGAATAACTTAATACATGCAGACGTATGCAGCAGTTCTTTAGATGACTACGAAGTTTTGCCACATGTAGATTTTCAGGGCTTTCGAGTTTCAGCTCCATTGGAGCTTTGATTAAAGACTGAGTTTAAACCGCTGCTTCAAAATCTTACTTTTCATACCTATTCTATGCTAAATTTGATGATTTTTGTATTTTGCAACTTAACATATCAAACGCCTTTCGCAAGGATATAATGATGTAAAATTTTCAAAAAACTAAACTTTTTTTGTCATTTTTCAACAGATAATTTACACTGCAGACTAAAAATTTTACTTTTCATACCTTTTTAATGCTAAAATTCATCAAGTGTTTGCTTCGCGAATGATAAAATCCCTTCAAAAGGATATTATGATGTAAAATTTTCAAAACACTGATTTTTTTTGGTCATTTTTAAAGACTGAGTTTTAACTGCTGATTAAAAATCTTTCTTTTCATACCTATTCTATACTAAATTTGATGATTTTTTTATTTCCCAACTTATCAAAGTCCTTCACAGGATATAATGAAGTACAATTTTCAAAACACTTGACTATTTTTGTCATTTTTAAAGAGTTAGTGTAAACTGCAGACTAAAAATTTTACTTTTCATATCTTTTTAATGCTAATATTCATGAAATTTCTGCTTCGCGAATTATAAAACTCCTTCGAAAGGATATTATGATGTAAAATGTTTCAAAACACTGAATTGTTTTTGTCATTTTTAAAGACTGAGTTTAAACTGCTGATTAAAAGTCCTACTTTTCATACCTATTCTATGCTAAATTTGATGATTTTTTTATTTCCCAACATATCAAAGTCTTTCACAGGATACAATAAAGTAAAATTTTCAAAACACTTCACTATTTTTGTCATTTTTAAAGAGTTAGTTTAAACCACAGACTAAACATATACTTTCATACCTTTTTAATGCGAAAATTGATGAAAATTTTGCTTCGCGAATTATAAAACTCCTTCGAAAAGGATATTTTGATGCAAAATTTTCAAAACACTGAATTGTCATTTTTAAAGACTGTGTTCAAACTGCTACCTAAACATTTTTTATATGCTAAATTTGGTGATTTTTTTATTTTGCAACATATCAAACTCTTTCGAGAGGATATCATGAAGTAAAATTTTCATAACACTTTATTGTTATTTGTAATTTTTAGAGTGAGTTTTAACGGTTAACTTAAAATTTTACTTTTCATACCTTTTAAATGCTAAAATCCATGAAATTTGCAACCTCGCGAATTATAAAAATCCTTGGAAAGATATGATCAATAAAAGTTTTGAAACACTGAATTGTTTTGATCATTTTTAAGATGATTTTTTGTTATTTTAATCGCTAATTAAATTATTTATTTTTCATACACAGATGTACCTATTTTATGCCAAATTTCTTCGAAACAGAGTACTCATCAAATAATATCAAAATATAAGACTTTGCTCTAGAGATTTTTTAAATTGATTTTTTTTTAAAACTAAGTCTAAAACGGCGATATTCACATCTTTTAACTGGTTAAGGAAAATATAGACAATCGGGATCGAACCCTCCCATGACCCATTCGCACTCCCAAAGTGTGTATTTGATTATTAACTTATAATATCAAAATACATGTAACAAATAAAAATTACGAGAGTTTAATAAAAAAAAAACAGAAGAGAGAATTAAAAGCGATAAATAGATTAAACGATTTTGATTGGTTTAATTAAACTCTGAATACCGGTTTCCGTTTCTGATTGGACGAACGTTAAATATCGAATGGTGATTTCCGTTTCTTGTTTCTCATTGGCTAAAACTATGAATAGCGTTTTCGGCTTAAACTCAAATTACCGATTCCGATCGGAAACTAGGGTTTTCGGCGAAATACTATGTATACCGATCGGAAACCCCTAGTTAACGTGCGGTATACCGAGTATTTCGCACGATAACCCCTAGTTTTCGTTCGAAATACTAGGTATACCGCTTTTTTGTTACTATCGCGTGCCATAAGGGACCCTATGGGGAATACATTCACAGATCTTCTATGGAACAACTAAGCCAATTTTATCGAGTTTGCCCCTTTCAAAATATTGCCCCTTTCAGCATCACATTCAAAATAGCCATAAGAGGGGAACATAGTTTAACATTGACCCTATGGGAAATCATTTAAAGGTCACAATGGCTAATAGGAGATGGCTGCAAGTAGGAACTTAGTTTTATATATATATATATATATATAAAAGCATATTCAAAGACCCTCTCCTCTGAAAGTATGTGGCAAAGTTTTACTTGGTCTTCAGTAGGACCCCTTTGAAAATGTGTCCAGCATGTCCACATTACATCCAAGTTGGCCCAACAGGGAACCTTGGATCCCATGAGAAATCATTCAAAGGTCTCTGAAAATACAAAGTCAATTAGAACCAAAGGGAAAAGGCAGCAAGATAAAAACAACTTCACTTCAATGGCATGGTGCACCCGTGCGTATCAATGAATTTTGGGGAATTATGTGAAGTTAAGGGATATCGTTTCTGTCAACAGGAATACAGTAATATTGAAATCGTTGAAATATTAATAATTAAGCAATAATGACATTTTTATGCTATATATATTTGTCATTAATACGTTTCCTGTGCCGTTTACCATATTCATGAACACACTCCACTGTTTCTAGTCTAAAGAACATTATAAATCATACAAAATTCGTTTCGTCCATAGAAAATTTCGTAATTTAGGTATGACTCGATTTGAATACTGTGCCACCATAACGATGAATGGAAGACTGATACCTTACTGTAGAAAACGATTTAAAGGACAAGCCAGGCCGATCAGTGATTTTTTAAAAAGAAATGGAACTCTTCATTAAACGAAACAAAAAAGGTCTACTTAGATTGTTTTCCGTAGTTACAGATTCCAAAAAGTTGTTTCTAATTAGAAAATTTAATGGTTTTTAAAATCGTGTATTTCATTAAGGTTCAGAAATAATGTAAATGTTCGCCGTTTGATTGTAAAGTTTGTTATTAGCGTGTAAATTGCGGTTTAAGTGGACTGAAGTGGGTGTCTATCAATTTGGATGAATCAAATATACATCTCTGGATTTTCTCCAAAATTGGCATACTGATTTATAAAGAATTGATCAATACGTGTGCAAAATTTCATTCCCGCCCTTTCACGCAAAGTCCCAGAATAAAACCCAAAAGTTCGTGGATTCTGCTACAATACTGGCTCTATTTTTAGAAATGAAATCGAATTTAACTATATACGTCATGATTACAACTCAAAGTCAGAGGCCCATTCAGGTAATCGTAATTTAATTTTTTGTCTATAGTTTCTTTTAATGGATTAAATGGAACAGTAATTTAGGTATGACCCGATTTGAATACTGTGTCACCATAACGATGAATGGAAGACTATACCTTACTGTAGAAAACGATTTAAAGGACAAGTCAGGCCTTTGCGTTTTGTGAAATCACATGTACCCGGCCAAACGAGTATCAAGGGGTTTTCAAGTCCGGTTATGAAATTACTGTTTTTTTCCAGTACTAGGTTCTATCAGAAGCGGCCCCACGTTTAAAATACTAATCTGAATATTTCGTCCTGTACTGCCCCCTGCAAGTAAAACCCTGTACTATCCGTCACAAGCAAACCTTGTGGACTAACTCTCCTGTCAGGCCGGGTTCTACTTCATGCGTTAAACTTTCAATTTGTTTTTCAACTTGCGCTACTGACATATTGACTACGCTGTAAAAATGTAAAGGATAAACCTCTATAGAAATCACGTGACTTTCTAACAGCACTTCTCTTCTTAAATGAGGCTCATCACTGGGACTTAACTAGGCTCATGGGGACTACTGGGGAAACAAAAATCTTATACGCATTTAAAAAAGTATTTAATGTAAGTGAGAACCGAACCGTCAGTCAAAAGAACGAACAATCCATGGACAACGGCAACATCAGGAACACAAGGAAACAAGGACACCACTTGAGTACAGGAAAAAAAGAAAAATGAAGGACACACATACAGATGATCAACACGGACCCAATAAAAACAATGGGTGAGATCAGGTGTAAGAGATTTTAATACACCCGCCGTGTTGAACATGTCAACTCCGGTAGTAAAGTCAAAGTCAAAAATATAGTAATTTTAATATTTTTTCACAAACAATAATCATTCAAAAATGCACATGCATAAAAATCAAATAAACTTTTAAACAGATAATCCTAAAACCCGCGGGAACGTAATGTACTGGTCAATAAAAAATATTACATTGAAATGTTATAGTGGATTTACAAGGAAATATGATGAATGTTGATATCAGAAATTAGTTGACTCCCTTTCACACAACTTTCATAACCTTTCACTCAACTTTCATAACTAGTTCTGAGTCCCCCTTATTGTATTGTTTACTTCTGCGCAGCGAATTTTCTCTGCAAAATTTTAAATCTAAATTTATTACTATTTGAAATATTTTTGCATGTTTGGATTAAATCAGACTTGAAAACCCTTTCGACTTACTCGCTTTTAATAATCAGTCACGAATCTACGGCAACTTTACGAACTTTATGCAGTTTTTTGGACAACTGTTTCATTTTTGTGGAAAACTGCCCTGCAGGTTTGTCGGGGTTTGGTTCAGAGAAACTGAAATTGTCAAAGTGTTTGTGCTTCTTTTCATTAAGAGTGGAGAAAATATCTTCATTTTCTAGCAGATCTATCAAATGTTCCACATTTTTGTCATGGCAACTGTCCCGTCGTCTATGGCAATATATTTCGTTTTCTATAATGTTAGCCTCTAAACCTTATCAAAATCTCGTCGAGAGGGCCAATAATTTGACTGCATTTCTGAATTGTAGAATCCGTATAATGGCCTTCAGCTGCCGACAATTGTTCTTTAACAATCTATTTAAAACTTTATTCATGATGTCCATTGGCAAGTTTCTCCCGATGCCTTCGCCGGAGTTGACTGTTCTGTTGTGGATGATATCATACCAGAGTGTTTTTAGAAACCCCTTCATTTATAGCGCATATCAAGCGATGTGCAAGAATCGGATATTTCAGATGTTTTTTGTTGTTGTAAAAATGGATCTGGTCTATTGCCCAAAATGACAGCATAGTTTTGCTATCAACCTCTCTCACTGCCTATCTGTGACACAATAAATTCAGCCCGTCCCGTCCTGAACATGTCAAGTGGAATAACTCTTCCTTTTTGCAATTTTGTCCAGGTTGACACATGATTGTTGGTTCAACTGATAGCCGATCACAACATATAATCTGCTGGATGCTTTCATTTGCCTTCTTCAACTTTACAATCGCAATACCAAACCAAATATGATCTGCTATTTTTTGAAATATTCCTGCTTTTGGGTGAAACTTCCTTCTTCAATATTATCTGGAGCGTTTGAGGGACTATCGTAAAAAATATCAAGCAAATGTTTTGCCAGTCGAAATGTATATTCTTCCGTAGTAAGGCACATTTATTCTCAGGCATGACCTGTCTAATTGAAGACATTTTTTCGGGTTAGATAAAGTTCCTCTGTCGCCAAAATTAGAAGCTGAGAAAAATGTGTCATAATAATCCTGAAGAAGAAACATCTCATTGTGAAACTCCTACACAGTAGGTTCTAACCCTTCAAGACGTTCCTATAGATTTGTGCCATTTGATCTCGCTTTGTCTGCATCATTGCCTCTTTCGCAGGTTAAACCGTCTCCATCAACAAACCACTTCCATTCTACTACGAAGACAAACAAAATCCTTCAAAGAAATGCATCCAAAGGAATTCCTGGTGCCTTCTTTACTCTCTCTCGACTGTATATTGACCTGTATATTATTGTTATGTTGCCTTTGTAAGGAGAGGATGTATATAGGTTTCGGCCTGTTATCCAATCCTATTCATATTATTTGAATAAAATATATTTAAATAAAATACTCTCTCGTCATTCACCAAAGGTAAATTTGTCGACAGAATACGGTTAACAGCCATATGTCCCAGAACCATATTAAGGTACTCGTTTGAAGACGTAGATGTTGCGTGTCTTGAGGTTACTTTTTTCCAACATTGTTCCAACAAGGGTATAGCCTGGAATAGGACGATAAATTTCATGAATTGCTGATAGTTCGGCTTCTGATTAAATGCTGACATCCTGCTGCAATTCTCGAGCGATCTCTTGTTCATCAATTGGCACTGTGCCAATCAATCTCTTCATCATCACTCTCTTAATTATCTTCGTTGGAAGACTCCGACAGCTCCACCTCCATAACCATATCATCTACGTCTACTGAAATTTGATCTTCGCTGTCGCAACACTCGTTTACCTCGTCCTCCATATTGGGAGCAGTTTCAACCAAGGCCATTGAGAGATCTGGATCTCCGTCATAATTTGGAGTGTCATGGTCATCCTCAGTGAAGCATACAATTGCACGAGAACCAGCCTCACTTTCGATTTGGATTACAGGGAGGACGTATCGCCTATACTATGGTCAACATCTAGAGTCTGCTCAAGATTGTCCTTACATTGATAAGCAGCAGCGTCAAATCCTGCTTTTAATACTGTCAATTGCAGATATTGTTGCCTGGTATCCGACACAAATACTTATGTATGACATTTGCTTTATTGCCTCTTTTCAAGCCTCCCCTCCAAAACTGAAAACGAACAATGTCTGCAGGAAAGAGTTCTTTCATGGTGCAATTTTAGGTCTGAGATTGACGCTCCCTCTTATTAGACTATCCTTATCAGCTTTTGTTGTCGCCGCACTTTTTATGACATTGTTCGTTAAAGGAGCTGGGTGTTCTACTGATTCTAAGGCATTTTGCGAAGAAAAGTCATTTTTGTTTGCCACATCAACCTTTTTTGAGAATGGAGATCTCAAGTACTTAAATTAATTGTTCATTTCCCTCCTTACAGGTTGACTGAAAACTTAAGAAATTGCCGCCTGGAACCTGGGGTTGCATTATATAATCCCCGTATAGCAGCACCATATTTTCTTGACTGCACCGAATTGCCTATATATATATATATATATGGTGGCCCATTTTTGATTTCTGTGATCCAAATAAGGATTTATGAGCAGTGCTTGGCCTCTGAAAATATAAATGAGCAGCATTTTTAACATGAACTGTTAACTGTATATAGGTGAGACGCCATATATAGGATACTTAGGTAATCAGATAATAGCGGCGGCTACCAAAAAAGTAAGTGGCGAAAGCCTGTAAATTGTGTTTATCGCTATAATTGGTGGTTGTCAATTTTTGCAAACTGCAGTCATGGTGTCCACCAAAACAATGTAATGGCCATACGTAATGACGATAATTTCACGAATTTATGACAAAAGAGACGGTTTCAATTTTGATATTGTAAACTTTGCAACACCCTGTTTTCCCCAGCCTATGGAGTATATATTTCTCAATTAATCCGTTACGCTAGAGCATGTAGTCACTATCAAGATTTTTTGAAACGACACAGATGTTTGATTCGTAAACTTTTAAATCGGGGCTTCGAGAAATGCAGATTAATAGTTTTTCTGAAGAAATTTATTGGACGATATCCAGATGTTATTGATAAATATTCAATTCCAATTTCAAATTATATTGAAGCCACTTTAGTGTGATTTGTGCACCGAGCGACAAAACTATTTTACCTGTATGAGACTAGGCTTGTACATCGAACGACAAAACATTTTACCTGTG